>PVIC010001100.1:0-98419 GCA_004025085.1 Thryonomys swinderianus
ACGTTTTTCTTGTTTCCCTACATGCCAGAAGGGTTTTCTTCCTGTTTTTAGGAGGTTGAAATCAAATGTGAGATCTGGAGGTATTTAAAGCGGAAGAAATCCCTTCAGGCCAACGTGCTAAGGGCCCAGGGACGTGATCTCTGCAGTGTCCTCTAAGAGAGCTGCTGCGTTATTCTTCGGACACTGTCATTCTGATGGAGGTGGCTTGTTTTGCTCCGTGTTCCATGCTTGCTGTTTTCCTGGTTCAAATGCCATTCCGAATGGCGAGTGTACAAAGCAAGACAGCACAGCACTAACGGCAGAGTCCCAGAGCAAAGCCGCCTGGTAGTGAGGACGCTCGCTCCAGGCTGCCTCGACTATGGGTCCCTGCCCGCGTTCCAAAGCTAGTAATGTTCCGAAAAGAGAAAGCACTTGGGATTCAGGGGAAACCACCCGGTTCGCCTTCTGTAATGAACGTGTAGTTGTCCTCTCTGACTCGGTGCGTCTTGACTGTTTATTAGATTTTCTGCTTTGAAGGTTGACAGAAAACAATGAACCAGTCCATGAATTGATCAATAGTTATCTTTGGTAAGGAATGAGGGGAACAAAGGGTGGACTGGTTTCAGTAAGTACAAATAACTGTAGCCTTCAGTGATGGCTGCGTGTTCCTTCATTCCCCTGTGGATCCAGGGTCACTTTGTGTGCCAGTTTCTGTCCCAGAGACACAGGGCCGGTCGGAGCCGGCACGCGTGTCTGCACACACCCTGCCACTTGGGCTCTGTTACTTTTTGCCGGCTGGGAGACACCTGTAGAGGAAATCTGTGTGTGTGGACGACTGTGTGGTCACTACAGCCGTGAATATTACATTTGTCGTCAGCATCGTCCTGAGCCCCTCGTGTAGACGGTGGAGAGTGGGAGACCCTTCTCGCTGGGTCCCTGTACTTCCTCCCACACCAGCCCGGACTGTCCGAAGACGGCAGGAGCCTCGGTCCGTGGGACAGGACACTCCCTCTGCCCCTGAGTCGCCTCTGTGGCTGCTGTGAGAACGCACCAGAAAACCGGCCCTAAAGGCCTCGGCGAATTCGCTCCATGCTCGCAGCTGGGCCTCAGGGCTTGCCGCAGAAAGTCCGGCTCTGCTAGCTTCGCACGGAAGCTCAGACTTTTCTAAAGCCAGCATCGTTCTGTTGTCCTTTCCGGAGCGGAGCTCAGGATTTCCAGTGCTGTTTCCCTCGCCGCCGGACTGTCCTCCACGGCACGGAGACTGTGGTTAGTGAGCCGCGCGAAGAGCCTCTCGTGTTCGCATGAACCTGGGGAGAAACACCCTCCCGCCCGTACAAAGCAGGCACAGAGAGCCAGGGACCGCCCGTGACAGACGCCGGAGAGCAGCGTCCGAGCTGGCCCGGGGCTCTGGCTCTAGCCGTTAGCTACACTGCTTAAAAAACAGCTAGGAAGAGCATGTGAGTAATGTACTGTACACTTATTAAAAACCATGTTAAAAACTGTTTGGCTGGCTCCGGGAGACTCTGGGCCCTGTGGTGCTACCGGACCTCTGCGTGGAGTCGGTGTTCTGCTGCTTTCCGGGGACGCCAGTGCAGCAGATTATTCACCCCTCAGAGCTTCAGGTTTGAAATAGTACAGGCGCCCGCTAGTCTTCTGGAACTAATCTTGTGATGAATTGCTGTCTTGCTATTACTGCCTTGATTCCTAGACTCTGAATAACAAATTTCAAACCAGAAAGACGGTGCACCTTGTCCACTGAACAGAACACAACCGAGGGCCCAGCGCTCCCCATACGGCCGGTGTCAGCGGCAGCAGCGGGCGCCGGCGGCGATGCCCGGCCGGGGCCGGGCCGCCCTGACCGGAGGCCTCCGAGTCGCCGTTCAAAAAGCTCCCTGCTCGGAGGGGAGAGGCGGCGGGCTGGGGACGGTCCAGCCTGGCGGCGGGTGCGGAGGACAGGGGCCGGGCGGACAGCGAGCCTCGGAAGGCTTCGGCTCTTGCGGAGCCCACAGGAGTCCCCGGGTATCTGCCGTATTTGGAAGGAAGGGCGGGGTGGAATGGATCCTGGAAACAGCCCCCGTGACAGCGGGCTCGTGTGAGGTGCAGCGAGCCAGGCGCTTCCAGAGCCCTGGGCCGCGTCCGACCTGGGGTCCCCGCGCACCGGCCAGGCCCTGGGGGCTCCGGGCCGCGCAGGACCGCTGTCCCGGCCACGTGCGCCCTGTTTGCGGCCCGGAGAGCCGGGCTCGTCCACGAAGGGGGCTCCTGCTGCGGACCGCGGCCCCGGCCGAGGGAAAGGCGCTCCACCCGAATGACTGCGTTTTATTTGACATTTAAATGAGATTTGTGCCTTTAATTACCGGCACCTCCGGGCTCCGGTTCCGGCCATCGGCTCTTTGCTGACTTATGTAGAACTGGCTGCGCCAGACCAGACAGGGGAGGAGAACCATGTCTCCTTTTCAGCTTTTGGCCTATTTAGCAGGGGTCTTCCAGAGAAGATGTTCGGGAAATGTTTAATAGTTCATTGACTACTTTCAATAAATAACTGCTCCTGTAGTAAAATCCGTTATGGAAGAAAGGTACATACAGTAGAAATTTGTCTTATAACAGGAAAATAAATTTTATGACTTTTCCGAAAGATGAGCTAAAATATATCTTAGTCACCACTACATTTGTTTTTGTTTTTGTGTTTTTGAGACAGGGTCTTGCTTTGTAGTTCAGGCTGGCCCTGAGCTCACTATGGTGCCCAGGCAAGCCTGGAACTCAGCAATCCTCCTGCCTCTGCCTCCCGAGTGCTGGGATGACAGGCGGGAGCCGCCACGCCTGGCACTATGGTGTGTGGTGCTGACTGCTGGTGGGCGTGAGTCTCCACACTCGGTATTGTGGTATGTGGTTACCAGAGATCGAACCAGGGACCTTGCGCTTGTGAGGCAGGTGCCGGCACCCTGGGCTAAACCCCCAGCCCCTGCTTTCTGCCTCTTGAGTTGCATACTCCAGGCAGTTACTACAAGGCCAAGGCACTCTGTGGTCTTCATGTCTAGCTTCCTTTTTAAGAATGTTTTCAAGGTTTATCTGTATTGTAACATGGATTCGTAATTTCTTCTTTTTGATTGCTGAGTAATATACTGTGTGAACATACATTTTATTTACCTACTTGTTGGTTGGTGAATGCTGTGTTGTGGGGCCATTAGGAACAGTGCTGCTGTGAACACTGCCAGAGCCCACAGGGTTCTAGTTTAATCTGCTGCGAACTGCCAGCTATTTTCCAAAGCAGATCTACCATTTGTACAGTCTTTTATAAAGTTGTGGGCATTTTGGTGAGCATGCCTGTAACCTACCTAGGGCACACTGGCACCTTACTGAAACCTGTGTTTAAAAAGAAAAAAGCTGGGGACGTAGCTCAGCCTGGCAGCCGCGGATTCAGTGCCCCTACTACAAGAAAGTAGGTAGACAGACGGAGGGCGCACAGAGGGGTGGAGAGACGAAGCTGGGCATACTTAGTGTCACCAGAGCATTTAAAGTCATCGCGTGTTTAAAATAAAGGTATTGTACTGACTGGCTTAGGAAACAGTTTTGCCATCTTTACACAAACCTACCGTGCAGGATAATTCCGTCACTTTTCACGTGTATCCAAGCCGCGAATGTTCAGAAGACAAAATTGCACGGTGCCAACTCGCTTGTCCAGGGCAGCGGGGAGACCCCTGGTGGGCAGGCTGGCACGTGGCGGCCTCTTCCTGGGCAGGGGCTGCACGGGTGGCGCCGACCTGCCTCGCCTGGCACTCCACTGCCTTCTCTTCATCCTGTCCCCGGTGCCAGTCTGCAGGCCACACAGCCCGTGTCCTGGGTCTTTCCCCACGGTGAACGGCTGTCGCAGAGAACTTTGCCCTGCTGACTGCACTGTGTGTGGCACTAAGGAAGCTGTGCCAAGGGCAGCCATCTCTCAGAGAGGAGGGCAAGGGAGGGAGAGGAAACAGCCATTCTCATGACTTCAAGATTTTAGACACGGACAAAGGCTATAAGTGCTGTACCCTGGGTGTAACGATGCTTGGCTGCCTCCCTAATTAAATGATAGAAAGAAAAGAGGGCCAGAGATTTAGCTCAGTGGTTCTGGCGCCTGCCTTGCAAGTGCAAGGTCCTGAGTTCGATCCCGGTAACCACATACAATGCTGGCCATGGAGACTCACGCCCACCAGCCATCAATACCACATACCACAGTTTTGGGCGTGGTGGTTCATGCCTGTCATCCCAGCACTCAGGAGGCAGAGACAGGACGATTGCTGAGTTCGAGGCTTGCCTGGCTACATAGTGAGCTCAGGGCCAGCCTGAACTACAGAGTGAGAGCCTGTCTCAGAAAAAAAAAAAAGATAAAAGAAAAGAAAAAGAAGAATACATCATTGTGAGTTTAAGTTCAGTCTTAATTACACTGTATATTCCACCTCCGAGGACACTGAGATTAGAGTTTCCTATTTTACCAAGAGGAGAGGAACTGCTTTGCTCCCAAGCCTGAGCGTCCCCTGGAGTAGTGCCGGCAGCCCCTCCTTCTCTGCTCCGCCCCGTGAAGACTTCGGAGTCAGCGGACACCGCTCTGGGCAGCTCAGGTGGCGATTTCAGGGTTCAGAGCGTCGGGCGCAGGCGAAGCGGCCCGCTCTCTGCTGCCCGCGCCTCGCCCGCCGCGGCCCTGGCTGTCTGTGGGACCCGGAGCCCCCGGCCGCACACGCCGACAGCCGGCCCCGCGCGCGCACGGCCCGCAGGGACCCCGCGCACACCGTCTGTTTGCAACCACCGCCGGCCCAGGACACAGCCCGTCGCGCCTGCGGAGGGAGCCCCGGGCCGGCGGGCCCTCCCCGCGCAGTCTCCCGCGGCCTCGGCCGGGTGTCCCTACGCAGGGCGACCCCAGGGCACAGAGGGCGCGCCCGTCCCTGGGGAGGAGCCCGGTCGGCCTCCGGAAGGTCTGGGGAGCAGGCGGCACCTCCGCGGGGCGGGCTGCGCGGCCCGGGGCTGCTGTCCACGGTGCGACGGGCGCTCGCTCTGCTCTGCGGGTTCTGGTGCCTGGAACGGCGCGTCCTGCCCGGTCCCGCCGCCGTGGGGACCTCGATGGCCCCGGAGACGCGGCTGGTGCTCGGCCGCACGGACTCCGGCGACACCTCGGCAAAAGACACAGCCCCGGGGGGTCACCCGAACACTGCGAGGCTGAAGCAGGGCGAGTCAAACCTAGGGCTCAGCCTCCATAATTTGGCGACTTGCAAAGATACTATCTCAAATTTTTTTTAAAAAAATTGAGAAAAAATATACAAAAAAGTAGAGAAATAAATCTTTTTTTTTTTTTTTTTTTTGAGACAGGGTCTCACTTAGTAGTTCAGGCTGGCCCTGAGCTGACCAAGCAGGCCAATCAAGCCTCAAACTGACAGCAATCCTCCTGCCTCTGCCTCCTGAGTGCTGGGGTTAGAGGCATGAGCCACCACACCCCGCATAATTCTGAAAAATTTTAGGTATCAAGAAGTATTCTTCAGAAACTTCGAATTTATAGTAGTTACATTATATTTCCTCAAAAGATAGAATTATTTTAAATTCCTTCATGATGAATCTTTCGGTTGTCCCATCGCTCTCCTGCTGTGTAATGTTGTGAGGCCTATCTTGATGCAGCGATAGTCTTTGCCCACATTTCTTTTCCTCACAATGATCGTGAGACCTTGTGACAGCAGAGGGAGCTGAAGAAACTCCAGGAGCCTCCGAACTTGGGTAAAATGACGGAAGTTTCTTACTCGCTGGGAGGCCAGCTTCTCCGGGAGAGGCGCGCTCTTCCGCTGACCCCCACGCAGGTTTCCGGGCTCAGGTAACGGCAAGGTGAGGGCATCGTGGAGACCACGTGTCCCACTTGCACAGCTGCAGGTGCACTCGGCAAACTTGAACAGAGCTTAGCTGGTTACCATGGTAACAGGCAGACTACTTTTAGAAGGTCCAGAAGTGATAATTCGGTGGCACAGAGGAATGTAGTTTTGATTTTATTGCCTTGATGGCTCATTGGCTAAAATCCTATTAAGTTCTTGGATATAAAAATACCAAATTAATAGCTTATTTTAAAAAGTTGATGTGTAGTGCCAAACTGCTTTTCAATAATTGAAATGCATTTCATTCTGCTGGAAGTATGCAGGATGCAAACATCCTTTATTAAAATAGATACTTAAGTATTTGACAATTTAGTGAAATTGGTAGTGTTTTAGACCCATGCCATTTTTATACATGATAACTACTTACATAACTTCCATGAGGTTCCCATATTTGTCCATTTTCCCACTGAGTTCATTATTCTGCTTTTTACTGAGTTGTATGAGGTTTTGACAGTAGTCATATTTTAAAGATTAATTGGTTTTTGGAAATTCATCATGAAGGAATTAAAATGGCTTATATTCATGTTGAATAAGTTTTTTGCTAAGATTTTTAAAAGTAAATTATCACTGTTTTAAGAAAAATTAAAATTTCAGACTCCTTGATATAATTAACCAAGGTAATAACCATTTAAAAAACTATTTAGGATTAAAAAAAAAACTTTTAGCCAGGTGTGGTAGCTCACACCTGTCATCCCAGCACTCAGGAGGCAGAGGCAGGAGGATTGCTGAGTTCCAGGCTTGCCTGGGCTACAAAGTGAGCTCAGGACAGGACAGCCTGAACTACAAAGCAAGACCCTGTCTCAAAACAACAACAACAAAACAAAACAAAAATTTAAAGCATTTCAATTATTTAAATAATGAAAAATACTAGGCAAATGGAGACTGAGTAGGTATGCTGTAGCCTGAAGGAGGTGAAGAATAACTTGGCACAGGCTTTCCTAGGCTCAGTCCATGGTCACTTGGCTTCAAGGTCGGGAAGGGCCTGGTGGGAAAAAGCTGCCCAGCTCATAGCACCTGGAAGCGGCGAGGGAGCCAGAGAGGAAGGGGACGGGGACTCACTTCTGCCAGCAGGTCCTGCCCGTTCAGCTGAGGATCTGAATGGCGAAGGTGCCCATGAGCTTAGTGACAGTACCGTCTCATCTCCGGGAGCCCCACCCGACCAAGGCACAAGGTGACTCGGCACAGGGACCCAGTGTCGACCCCACCTTTCACTGATATGTAAAAGGATTTCATGACAACATTCAGGTCTGCGCACTGGGTCACCTTCTGGCTTACAAAATTCTTAGGCGGAGCGTGCTGCAGGGTGATGGGTGTCCTCTGGCTGGCGGTGCTCCAGGAGGCTTGGACCCGAGCCAGGCGGGCACCAAGTCATGGCTCCACCTCTGCCCCAGCTGTGTAATGGTTAGTGGGTACGATCATGGGTGAGTCGGTTACCAGCATTTCCAGTTTTTCACTAGGAAGATCTGTAAACCTGTAGGGCTTGTTCAAAATCATAGTAATTCTGAATTTTTAGTCCTCTGCATTTACATTCTGTATTTTCAAGCTTAATTAGACTCCTCTTTCTACCCAGAGTTGGCCAGATGGAGCCAGAATAACATGCAATAGTTGACAGGCATTATGTACTTTGCTTTAAACTATGTGTTGAAATGACTAGATATCGATTCAGGCAAAAGGAGGAAACTATTAGTTAAATGTACCAGAGATGAAAGTGAGTTAAGTGGTCCCAACAGACTTCCAAAAATTAATGTATGTGCATTAATTTGTATAAAATTAATCTATGTAATTATTTTGAAGAGACATGCTGTGTGGAGGAAGCAATTATCTCTCCTTTTCACTTTCCCTAAGTACATAAGGAATTCTGGTGAGTGCCCCCGAGTTGTTCTCTTTGGGAAGATGACTTAAAAATGCTAAGGGAAGAGAAATACACCCAGACCTCTGCTTAAGTCCATGTACTTCTCCAGTACAGTGAAGTTACATCTGATAAACCTATAGGAAGTTGAAAATATTATAAGTTGAACACTTATTCAATACACCTAACCTATTAAAGAGAGTAACAGCCCCGCCTATCTTAAAGATGCTCCAAACACATTAGCCTTCAGTTGGGTGAAACTGTTTAACACAACACTGTTTTGTAATAAAATGTTGGAAAACTCATGTATTTATTTAATTATGTACTTGAAGTGCAGGACAGAATGGCTGTATGTGACAGATGGGCATTTTCTAGGCACGATAGGATGCAAAACCATAAAACAGTATTCAAACAACACTGGCCAAGCCACAGGTGTAGCTCGGTGCTGCCATGCCCGCATAGTAAGCTCAAGGTCCTGAGTTCAATCCCAGGCCCCAGAAAAAAAGAAACACTGGCGGCCTGGGACACTGTCAAGCTCACACCCAGCATCCTGACCACGCTTGTGGCGGGGTCTGCACCCCACTGCTGCTGACCGATGAGGGGTGCCCGGCTGCTCAGGGCCACATGGGGAGAAGGACGAACTTCCAAATCTGAAGCGCGGTCTGTATTCTCAGGAAGTCACAGAAGGGGGCGCTGAGGCGCTGGGAGTGAGGCTGGCGCTGTCCGCCCTGCCTGAGTTTTGCTCTGGCGGCACTGCGGTCGCACCATGCCTCGCAGAGGACGCAGAAGATGGAACTGGTAACTTCACCTCGCTTCGGAAAGTGGCCCAATGTGGGCACACAGGTATCATGAGCACGGTTAGCTAAATTTAGAGGAGACTCTGCTGAGATGGGTGGGCCCGCAGTGCTACAGCAATGGCGCTCTCAGGGGTGCTCAGACACAGATCCCTGGAGGAACTAGAAGCCCAAGGAGACAGCGGCAGAGACCAAGTGAAGCATTGTAAGATAAGGAGCGAAACACCCACTATTTAGGCTCAAGACAGGGACGGACAGACTTGCACTCCAAAAATGTGTTGCAAACCACCTGCACACATAGTGACTTCAGAATTTTGGTCTCCAAAACTGTGCAACAGTGCAGTTCTCACGAAAGCCCGCCCAAAACCAACACCTAAACCCAAGCCTGTCTGTCTCCGACTTCCCTGCGACCCCGGGAGCCCCCCCCCCCCCCGTGACAAAGTAAAACGCATGCCGGGACTAAGAAGTCGCTTCTCGCGCGTTGCTCACCAGCTACCGAAATAGCAACAGAACCCGGCCTCTTCACACCCTCTCCGAAGGCTGGCGAGTCACGTCCTGTGAGCAGGGCCGGCGGCGTCTTTAGCATCTTTAATTATAGTATCTATCACAGAACAAGACAGAGGAGCCACTGGTGAGGAAACTCTAACAAGCTGCTCCTAGTTCAGGCTGCTCTCATCCCGAGGGCGGGCCCAGCCCCTTGACGCTCAGGTGGCATTTCTTTACAAGCATCCAGTTGCCAATCCCCAGGGGCGGGAGGTCCGGGCCCTGGCAGCCTGACACCTACTAATCAAAATGAACAAAAGGTTTGACTTGTAGATTAGAATGTCGATATTTTGCAAGGAGAACTGACACCTGCTAAAAGACTATATAGCTTGTCATTCATTCAACCCCTTCTCTCCGCAGAAGAGCCCAGAGCAGTGCAGTGCTTAATAGGAAGTGTCGTTCGCTAAATAGCTGAGTCTGAGCTGCTACTGAGTGAGAAACAGGACACAGGTTAGAATATTACTCCAGGGAAGGAAGAGGAAACGTGCCGCTCAGAGTGAGTTCATGGCAGACGACATAAAGGGATATTCCTTGACTAAAACAAGGGGAATTTGCACGAAGGATTCTCAGAATTAAAGGGCCCCTGGAGATACAGGGTTGGATATTAGGGCAGAAACAACCAAAACTATTGAAAAATTTGCTCAGAGGGAGTGACATCTGCAGGACTGTCTTTTCCTCGATAGGTCCTGGCTTTTAACATTTCATCAAGCTTTTAAAACTTTAAGTGGCCCATAAGGAGTGTCTGTATAAAGGACCCCGAACTCAAAGAGGATCTAGTATGAATGTCTACAATGTGCTTGAGATGAAATTCAAACCACAGGTGTACAATCAAGATTTCTGACTCCAAAATGAACAGAGGCAGGCACTTAGGAGATGGGCGAAGCCTGCAGAGGAGATGCCGGAGGCAGGCACCGGGGGATGGAAGGTTCGATGTTAGAGAAGTCGGAAGCTCTTCAGACTGGGGCGTGTCTAATAAACAGAGCTGCGTGTGAGGTCACAGCGAGTCCCTCCCTCGGAGGATCGGCTCCTTCTGGCCCCTCCCCCCGTGACAGTGTCAACAGGGTTTAGCTCGGTGTGAAGCTTTTACCAGGAGATGCCCTTTGCTTTGGAGGGAGGGTATACGTGGGAGAGAAGGAAAGGGGTCAGCACTGGGAGAACGACACACTGTCCTGCGAAGAGACAGAAAATACGCTTCTCCCTCTGTATCTTCTGGAGGGTGGGCAAGCCGGAAAGCAGGGAAGTGAGGCAGTGTTTCCCCGGATGTATCCTCTTGGAGATGGCTCTTCGTCCTGCCCACTCTAGGTAGGGCCAGTGTTCGTAGTAACGGCCGGAGGCACCAAGCTTCACAAGGACACGGGTTGGTTCCTGAAAAATACAAGTTTTAGTACACAGGGTTATGCGGTGTACAGAGCAGAGCCTCAGCTCTGACATCGTGGGAAGGTGGCCTCGGTGGCGCTGGCGCAGATACACTCTGGACTCCGGCGTTCATGTCCATCGGAGCCGACGAGCCTGTCCTGTCAGAGGCTGCGGTAGAAAAGCGAAGCCACTTCCTGGACTCGCCTCTGTTTTATCATCTGTAAGACAGGAAGTTGAGACTTAATGCGTCTGGGGCCTAATTGCTGTTTCGGGGCCTAGGAAGCCTACGCTCGGAGCAGTTGGTCTTCTGAGGAGCAGAAAGATGGAGGCCACCGCTTCCTCTGCTCCCTGGAGCTAGGAAGCCTCGGGAAGGTGCCGGGTGCGGCTGCTCCGTGCAGCCTAGTGGTCTGATGTTTGCAAGGCTTTGGCAAGAGGAGGAGGCACGTAAATGATGCGACAGAATTACTGCGGACGGTGAATTTCCCGCCGGTCTGGGAGGTGGCGGCGCGTGGGTTTTCATTTCACTGTGGCTTTCTGGAGCAGGCCTAGGTTTATTTGTCCTTTCCCGCCAATTTTAAATCAGGAGACCGTAGGGCAGTGTGTTGAACTGCAACGCCCTTTTATCAAAGTTCTTCCTCGTGGACAATGGTTCCCCTTTCCCTGCACCTCGCTTTGGGTTCCCCTCTGAGCTTCTGTGGGAGTCTGCACCGGAAGTCTTGCATCTTGAATTTTTCAGCCTGGTGCATTTACTTCTCGGTGCTATAATCACAGTAAATATCCATAAGAAAGACTTTGAAACTGCTGGCCCGAACCTCCTCAGGGTCCAAGGTCCAGGCCACCATGCGGCCCGCCCAGCAGCCCTGAGCGTGTTGCCTGCTGGTGGGAAGAGCTCAACAAATGTCTTCAAGGATAACGTCTCAGAGGTCTTTCTAGGTACCAGTTGTGGCCTCAAAAAGAAATGCTGAATTTGGGGGAGCTTGAGGGGAGGCAGGAGAGTTAACAAAGTAGCTGCAGTTGGATTTGAGGCTCTTAAGTAGTGCTCTGGCCAGAGCTGGTTCCACTCAAGTTTAGAAGCCTCCTAAATTGGCGGACGGAGAACTGGGAAAAGCTTTTAACTTCGGTTCAGTCAGCTGTCTGAAGTTCTGAGGAGATCTTCAGGTCCCCGATTTGCACCTGATGGTCAGAACTCCTGAGTCCCAGGCCCTGTGCTTTGAGGATTAGAGCCCGATCTGTTGGCCGCTTTAAGCAAGGCCCGCTTTTCTATGAAAACGTCCCATTTTCATGATAGGGATACACAGTAAAAGCTACAAAACACTTCCTCTTATATAATACTGTATTGGGGTAACATTTTAGAAATCAGGAAAAAAAATAGGGAAAAAGTTCCTTCCGTCTAGCCTGGGAGTTTTTTGTTGTTATTTTTGCACCAGGGATCAAACTGGGACCTTGCATCCGGGAGGCAGGCCCTGGAAGCACTACGTTAAGTCCCCGGCCCTGGTTGGGAGTATTAGAGCTTCTCAGGGTTACGTCTGGCTGGCGACAGTGCCCGGCTTTCCCCGCAGTTGCACCCTGGCCATCGGCCATCTAGAACGCTGTCGCGGAGGGGAAAGAGCCTTGTGAACTTGGTACGGAGAGTTAATCCTCTGCTGGGAAGTAACACTCCCGCCCCTCACGGTGCCTCTGTTACCCAGGGGGCTTTGGAAAGGGAGGGCAGTGTCTTGGGGCCTCAGCATGGCTGCCACATTGCCACCGGCTTCTGTTAAGCTTCTCTGGGGGCCTGGCTGGCGTCCACACGCGCTCACTGCCCTGGCGTCCTGTCCACTTTATTTAGCAGGAGGGTAGTGACTGCAGCTGCGAGTGGGCAGAGCCCCTGGCGCGCGTGCTGGCCCAGCCCAGGTGGCCCAGGTGGCCCAGGCGGCGGGGGACGGGGCAGAGGAAGGGCTGGGCGCGGCTCTCTTGGGGGAGGCGCCAGCGCGCAGGGGTCTTTCTAGGAATCTCTTTCCCCCTGTGGCTGTGCTGGGTCTTGGCTTCTGCCACTCTGCTCCAGTGAGGCTTGGATCCCCGCGGGGACGCAGGCGGCTGTTTCCGGAGGCAGAGGGGCACCCGAGGCCACCCGGCCACCTGGGCGGTCAGGGATGCTTGGTCCAGGCCTGTGCCAGGTGGCGCCTGCGCCGCTCCGCGTGGTCCTTCTTTTCGCCCACACAGATGACTTTGGATCTAAATTCTCAGTGACTCGCGTAAAGCCGAGCTCCCGTTCGCAGCGTCTGCACCGCGCGCCGGGCGCCCCGCTGCGGGCCCCCTGCGCCTCTGTACGTCCCGCCGCCAGGAGGGGTCGCCTCCCTGACCGCCCGGAGCGCAGCGGGCCGGGCGGGGGCTCCCGAGGCGCGTCTCCCAGGGAGACGCGGGCCGGGCGGGCGGGGACGCGCGTGGGCGCCCGGGGACGCGCGGGAGCGGAGGGAGGGAGGGAAGGAGAGCGGGAGGAGGCCGCGCGCCGCGTCCCCGAGCCCGCCCGCCCGCACCTGCCCGCCGCGCCGGCGTGACGTCAGCCCGCCCGGCTGTGCGGCTCCGGCTCCGGCTCCGGCTCCGGCTCCGCGTCTCTCCCCAGCCCGGCTCCGCGTCTCCCCAGGCCCGGCTCCGGCCCCGCCGCCCGCACCATGTCGGTGGCCGGGCTGAAGAAGCAGTTCCACAAGGCCACGCAGGTGCGCGCCGCGGAGGGCGAGGGCGGAGGGCGCAGGGCGGGGGCCGCGGGTCCGGTCCGGCCGGAGGAGGGAGGGACGGGGAGTCCGTCGGGCCGAGGGCGCTGCTGCTGGACGGGCCGGACCTCTCGCCGCCCCGCAGCCTGCTCGCCAGTCCCGGGCTTTGCTGCCGGAGCCAGTTCCGCGGAAACTCAAAACCCGCCGCGCCTTTCCGATGCTTTATCTGCACCCCTAGAGGCGCGCGCCCCCCTCCAGGGCATTAATAAGTTAATTCGGACCAATACTTTAAACCGCCTTGGCCTGGCTTCCCGGGAGGGCGAGATGTGACCCACTTCTTACGTAACGCGCGGGAGAACCGGCTGATGGACAGACTCGGGCGCAGCAGCCCTGCCCAGGGCCTCGGTGGGTTTACGTGGACATGTTTCGAGTGCTTTGCCATCGGCCAGCTTCCTCGCGCGGTGGGTTTCTCCGGGTGTCTGCAGGGGATTCTCCCCCGGATACCGCAGTACAGCGCGAGCAGCCGCCGGCGAGGCCGTCAGGCGGGGAGAGGCGCAGGAGACTGGGCACCGGTCTGTCCTCTGTGTCACCGCAGATGTGGCTTAGGGCGATTGGCTACACCTGTTCACCTAGGACGTCAGGAAAACCGTTGGAGTAAATGTGCCCCTTACTGTATTTTTGCTTTTCTAATTGGGGATTTATGTGACCTTTCTGCCAGAAATGTTTGTAAACGTAAGTGCATTGTTGATTCAGGCTGTTGATAATTTTATTCCTTCAAGTTCCTTCCATTTTACGAGTCGACACATGCGCTGCCCCATGAATTCCCGGCAGGACTCCTGTGATGTTACTAAGTGCCTTCAGTCCGGGTACCCGTCACTGCTTTAAACCGGACCTCTGCCCTGAATTCAACAACACCGCATCGCTCCCTCCCAAAAGCCAATTTGAAGCCTTGAGTTTGGAGAGGGAAACACTAAGATTTGACCCCTCCTGCTGCCTCTGACCTTGAGCGGGTTCCTTCCAGATCTGTCCCTGCGGGAGAGCCAGGCCAGGGCGAGTGAGTCTGTGAAGAACGCGTCCAAAGTACTCAATGAGCCGTATCCCTAAACGCTATGGTTAACTTGGCCAGTGTAAAATACTGTCCTGCGTACCACTAACCGTAAGACAGGAGGAGAATGCCACGCCTAGAGTGTTCACCTTTGCCAGAGTACCAAGTTATCATGGCTTCGTTTCATCCAAGTCCGGGCCCCAACTTCGCCGTAAAGCATTTAAACTGCAGTGTGGACGAACCTCTTCCGTCCGGAGTCCGGCCCAAGGCCGTCTGCACGCTCCCGCAGCACGCGGCCGTGTCTGGAGGCCCCGCCCTCACCCGAGCACCTCTCGTAGCTGCGAGGTCCCCGTCACTTGTCTTAAGGTCATGATGCTCCCGTAAGTTTAGCCCGGGAATATTCACACAAGTTTTTCTTTTCCTGAGGTGTACGTGTTCTGGTGGATGCTGTGGTGGGAGGAGCTCTGCTTGTGCTAAGATTACGTTATCACGGCAGAGCCGGATGAAGAATCGTTGCCGCTTTTTCCTTCGTAGTTTGAAGGTTTTCACCCAGAGCTTAGCGGAACGCAGGCGCGTCAGAGGCGTAAGGCACAGCTCGCTCCTCCTGCGCGTGCGCCCCGAGGGCCGGCGGAGCCAGCGTGGGAGGGCGGTCTTGGGAGAGTGGCCGTATCTCACTTTAGCAGCTGCTTCCCGCACAGGTTCATGCCCTGATCTCCTCTGCAGATGAGGTTCTAGCCCTGGAATCCTTACTTTTTTTGCGAATTGACACGCTGAGTTATCTAACCTTTGAGTGTGACAGGCACACGTTTCCTTCTACTGAACTGAGCTTCGGCCACATTCGTTGGAGGTGGTGTGGAGCTCTCTGGGCATAGCTTTAGGGTTCCAGGGGGTTTTGATTAAGATATGTCATAGCTGTTGTCTTAGGGTTATTTCTACCTTGGTGCTGAAGTTATTTTAGTATCATTACTATTTTGAGGTGAAATGCTTTTGACAAGTAAAATTTAGTAGAGAAAATAATTTTTTAAGCATGAGACTCTGTTAAAGTAGATCATGATACTCTAACCTGCTTAATGGCTTAGAAATATGTAAAATGAACGGATTCGTTTTTCCTGTAAAATGAGGCGCATGTGCATGTGTGACCCTGATTCTACTGAGCTTTGCTCACACCAAGGTTCACTTTGTCAAGAGTAGTCTCTCATTCTTTTCACTTGTTTTACCTTTATAGCAGCTTCAGCAACATTAGCTGTGGGTCTGACTACAGTGTTGGATTTTTATAAAACCTGCACTTTAAAGACTTGACTTTATCACGCATTTGATGCGAATGTTATTTACTTCATGACAGCGAGTGAAGGTTGCTGAGCGTGGCCGCGCACGGTCACTGGTTAGCCCGCTCAGCCGGAGGGCCGGGCTCCCTCCCGGAAGGCACTGGCGGCGTTGCTCCGGGCAGCCTTTGCCTTCTGTGCATCCCCTCAGTCTTGCCCGCGTGATCATGTGGCATTGTGTGTGTGCACGTGTGTTGCTGGCCAGATTTCCCAGGTCTAGAAGGACACCAGCCTCTCTGAATCAGGGCCCAGCCTGCTCCAGTGTGGCCTCGTTTTAACTTCAGCTATTATATCTGCAGCGCCCTTATTTCCAAATAAAGTTTCATGCTGAGGTGCTGCAGTGAGGAGTGTAACATATATATATTGGGGGTATAGTTCAGTCCCTCTTGATCATTTTTAACATAAAAGGATTCACCGCAGTATTCTTTAACATACTGTATTTGAGTCAACATTTAGAATGGCAGTTCAGTCTGTAAATAATGTAATAACTTTCTATTGCTTTTAATGAAAAATGCTTTTTTCTTTTTAAATGAATTTTGCAGAAATATTGCTACGGTCTAAATTTGTCTCCACCCAGAACTTACACACTGGCACTTGATTGCTCATGAGATAGTGTCGGTGAGGGGGCTGAGTCCAGAGGGCTCTGCCCCTACGGACACTGCAGCATCAGTGCCCTCACAAGAGTGTTGAAGGGAGGACCCTGGCTGCCTTCTGCTGGCGATGGCCTCATGCCAAGATGCCCGCGCCTCGCCTTGGAAACGGGTGAGAAGAGGCGAGCCTTAACAACGCAGAGTCTGCTGCTCCTTGTCCTGGGGCTCCGCAGACTCCCGCTGAGAGACGGTTTCTGTTGCCTGCGCAGGATGCAGCCTGAAGCCTTTGTGACTGTAGCCCCAGTTCACACAGGAGAACGGGCAGTTGATCTTCACGCGCTTCCTGTTGCTGCGTCCAGGCGCCCGCGCCCGAGTGGATAGAGTGCCCCGGGGAAGTCGGGTGAGAGGCTGCCTCTGAGGACCGGTGGTTCTCCAGTGCGTGGCACTCACCGGGACGCGTGGCTGTGGCGGGAGACGTGGGTGGAAGGCCCGTGTCCCGGCAGCCGTGCGGGCTCTGCAGCGGGGCTCTGGCTGGCGGGGAGAGCGCCACGGCCGTGGCCTGACCCCTTCGGGCTTCACTGCCAGCACCGGCCAGGGGGCCGGGAAGGGGCACAGGCTCGGACCGCAGCGCCCCTTACAGGCTGCTGCCCTGGATTTTGTTAACGAGGGCACGTCCCGGGTGCGCTGTGCCGCGGCATGGTACAAATGTGCTTGCTGTCACACTTACATATTTTAATTAAATTTGCTTTAATTGCTTCACACTTTTATGGCATATGAAATCCTGTATTTTTCATAGGTCCTTTGCTCAGGAAATGTTCTATAATTCTGTCCCTATGTTGATTTGGTGAGGCATTAAATTTACTGAGGTATTTCATGAAACAAATCATTAGTTATGGTTTTGTCTGAGTCACATTCTCAGCTCTTTCATCGCTCGATCAGAGTGGTGAGGTCTCTGCTGCTGGAGCATCTTCCGGGCGGCGTCTCGCTTGGCACGGCCTTCCTGTTCAGCACCGTCTGTCGGCCCAGTCCATTCCGGGGGCCTGTACTTTCTCGCACCCTGAGCTATGCTTTGTGCGGACCTTTCTTCTGAGTCAGTGGGTCTGTGGTCTATCACAGCTTCTGGCAAGAATTCCTGCTACTCACCCTGGAACCACACAGAAGAAACGCAGTGCAAGGCACTCGTTACACTGTCGGGGGGAAGTGGGGTGCGTGTGTGTGTACACTCGTGTGTGTGCTCCCAAGGGCTGAGCCTTGGGCCTTACACTGGGCTGGATCTGTGCCGTCTTTACATTTTTCTTTTTTTAAATTTTGGAACAGAGTCTCACCACGCTGCCGAGAGTCATAGTTTGTCCAGGCTGGAGTCATAGTTTCGACGCTGCCTCAGTACCCCGAGTGCCAGGACTAGAGGCGCCGGCCCAGGGCACAGCCAGGGCGCTGCTGCTTGGCCGGGCGAGGCTGGCGGCTCGCAGGGCGGCGGCTCCGCCTGTGTGATGAAGACGGGAGCCGCGTGCGAGTGTTGGCGTGCCCCACTGCCCCAGCGCCCTCGGCGGGCCGCACCGGTGTGCGAGGGGACCAGCAACGAGTACTTCCCCTGTGCTGAGGTTTTTCTTGAAATTCTTACTCTGATGCCCCTACTTCTGTAAATGTTCTCCCCAGTTATTTTTTAGGGTGTAGCCTGGGTTTCTGGGAGTGCTGGCTGCAGTCCAGCCGGAGTCTCGCTGCCTAGAGGCGTCGTGGGCGGTGGCAGGCCTGGCGGGGAGTGTTTTCGGACCCATGTGTCGTGGGCGGGCAGGGAGGACACTGTTCGCAGCAGGACCCGAACCTGCGGAGCGCGTTGCACCCTGCTGACCGCCTCGGGCTGCGTGCAGTGTGGGGCGGGCTGGAGCCTGGGGGTCAGGGTGGAGGCAGAGGGTGGAGAGCGGCGGGAGTGCGCTGCCTCGGGGCCACTCGGCGCCCTCCGGGGCCCCACCTCCCGACCCGGGCTCACGCGCCGCGGACGCGTCCGCTGGGAGAGGGGCGCCCACGGTTCCGTCCTCCTCTGCCCGCCGGAAACCCAGGGAGACAGTTTAGATCGAACTGACCCTGGCAGAAGGTGGCCTTTGAGAGCCACCTGACACTGAAAGCCCGGGGCCAGCGGCCCTCCTGAACCGAGGGCCAGACGGACGAGCTACTGAGCAAGGAAGGACTCGCTGGTTTTCCTCGATCTCACTCGACTTGTTTCTTTTAATACTTTGTATGCGTGTTCTGTGTTTTTTTCTTTTTTTTTTTTTCTTTTTTTAATGAGATAGATGCAGCCCCAAGAGGGTACGGGGATCAGCCCAGGAGGACGCTCAGGTCTCAGGGAGAGAGTCGCCGTGCGCAGGGAAGCCGCTGCAGAGCCTCGGAGTGGGCTCGCGGAGCGCCTGCCGGAGACGGGGCCTGGGGCACCTTCCCTGGGGGCTGAAGGGGGGACTCCAGGAAGACAGAGGGTCCCGTGGGAGGCTCGGTGCCTGGCCGGGCGGCCGGAGGGGTCCTCAGCACACTGGGCGCCTGGCCACAGGTGGGTGTGCATGCCGGGACAGGTGGGGATGTTGAGGCGATAGGAGACAGAATGGAAAGTTTGAAAATTTGGTGGCACAACACTTTGCAGTTCTGTGTGGTTTAGATTTCCTTTCTTTGTGTAATCATTTTGGAAGCTCAAGTGCTTAAAGTGACTCATATGGTCCTCCACACGTGATAACGCCTAGAAAAGTGATGTAGCTATTTCAGATTTTATGTTGAAACCCAGTCAAGGCTTCTCACAAACTATCAACATGGTATTTTCATACCGGCTTCTGTCTGTTGCTTCAGGAAATAGCATTCACACGGGGTGCACCGTCCGAGTTCCCCGTGATGTGAGCCCTCTCCTTTGCCAGTGCACACCAGGCGCGTGTGAACACAGAGACGCCGTCCTCCTGCTTGTAAAGAAGCCCCGGCTCCCGGAGAGTCTGAGGCCCTAGAAGAGCTGTAGGTGGTGTTTCTGGGGCTCTCGCCAGGCATGGCGTAGGAGAGACGTAGAGCTTCCCTGTGATTCACGCTGAACTTCCCCACGGATCCTAGGTGGAGCACTTGTGAAATGCTCATGTCCCAACATCAAGGCATAACGATTGTTACAGGCACAGAGGATAGTCTCTCTGCTCATGCTTTTAAATGGACGAGAGCATTGTCCGCAGTAGATACTCCTGTTCGTTAGAGGGCAGGCTGGGCGTAACCGCGTCCTTGGCCCTGACGGCAGGGCTGCGCCTGCGTGTCGCCCTGGGTCTGGCCTTTGCGCTGCTCCTGCGGTGTCTCCCGCACTGGGCCAGATTCCGTGAGGATGACGGGGCATGTGCGGCTCTTCGGGGGCTGCGCGGCTTCTGTGTTCTGTGTGTCGCTCATTTAACTCAGCGGTTGTTTTAGTCACAGGCTTTTGAGTCCTCGCAGCTCATGACTGACTTGCGCAGCAAGATTTCATGAAAAACTTCGTAGGCTTCTGAACTAGGTTTTCTTCCTTGCATTTTCACTGGCCAGTTGCCCCACTGGAAAATCTCTTCTAGACCTAATTTCAACCAGTAGACTTCGTTGTCTTAATCTACACTTTGCACAATTTTGTTGTAGTCTGAACTTCTTTGTTTAGTCTTCCTGGAATACTGTTGCTCGAAGCCCTTCGTGTTCCGGTTCCGGGGTGCAGGAAGCTCCTGGATGAGCTTTCAATCTTGCAACTCATGGTTTTCAAGGTTGGCAGAGGGAAAGAGCATGCTGGGAAGGCGGGGAGATTGTCACGGGCCAGGTCTGGAGGAGCACTGGGAAGGCAGAGTGATACACGGCCCTCAGCGGCTCACTCTTTATAGTCCCTGCCTGCAAGTGGGTTCACGTCTGTCTTCCATATGAACAGTGTCAACACTTTGATATTGCTCCTTTACGTGGCAGAAAGGAGATCGTATAATTGCATGCACATCTGAAAGCAGAAGTTTTTCCTGGCTGACGGCAGCAGGACAAGTAAGAGACCGGAAGGGCAGTGTGAGTCTGACGGGCTGTGCTGTGGCTGCCTTGAAGGTACAAGGGCCTGGCGAGAGGAAACAGGCCGCTCTAGGAGCGAAGAAAGCGCTTGGTGACGCCTGCAAGCAAAGCAGGGACCTTAGACCCACAGGCTTAAAAGGCTGGACTCTGCTCTGCACCCGGGTGGAAAAGGTGCTTCTCGGGAGGCTCAGGCAGGAGCCAGCCGTGCAGCTGACACCGCATTTTGGCCTCATGAGGTGCCTGGCGTGGAGCTCAGCTGAGCCGGCCCAGGCTTCTGATTTGCAGAGCTGGAGGCCAGCAAATGGGTGTCGTTTTAAGCTGCTCAGTTTGTGGTGGTTTATTATACAGCGACAGAAAAGAATCACTTCCGTTTTGTGATCAGTTGGTTGGAACTTGTAGTGTTGTACTCTGTGCTCTCCTGAGTGTGAAGAAGAAGCCATAGAACTCTAGCAGTTCACGCGAGGTGGGTTTTGGTTACAGTGCTGGAAGTCTTCGCAGTAGACTATGCACAGCACATGGATTTAGGTCCCTAGAAACGTGCATGTGTGCATATATACATGTGCAAGCCTATGTGACATAACCATATGTGTTTACTGAGTCAGCCATGTATTATTATGTGAGGCTTGCTGTTCCATATGTCTTCTTAAATACATTTTCTTTCCTTATTTTTATCTTATTTTTTCAATTTTTAATTAATACATTTTTGCAGTACAGAATGATTTTATTCCTTGTGGTGAGTTGGTACATGTACATAACAATTCCTTTCCTCTCTTAGATATGTTTTTTTATTTTGCAGTGTTTTTCTTTTTTTTTTTCTTTTTTTTTTTTTGAGACAGGGTCTCACTTTGCAGTTCAGGCTGGCTCTGAGGTCACTAGTCCAGGCAAGCCTCGAACTCAGCAATCCTCCTGTCTCTGCCTCCCGAGTGCTGGGATGACAGGCGTGAGCCACCACGCCCGGCACTGTGGTATGCGATATTGATTGCTGGTGGGCGTGAGTCTCCACGCCCAGCATTGTATGTGGTTACCGGGGAATCGAACTCAGGACCTTGCGCTTGTGAGGCAGGCGCCGGAACCACTGAGCTAATCCTCCGGCCCACACAGTGTTTTTCTTAACATGCTTTTATTCCCCCTTTAGATCTTATGTGTGTGTGTGTGTGTGTGTGTGTGTGTGTAAAAGACACATTTATTTTGTGCTCCCTGATCAGTTTGGAACAGTGGCACTGTTGGGTCTTTCCTGAGTAGCCTCTTAGCTTGTCGGCATGGAGATTCTGTGGAACTGTGCAGAACTCTGGAAACTTCACCAGACCGAGCAGAACAGTTGGCTGTTCACCGCACATGTGCTTCTGTACTAGTGGAAGGGGTGTCACGCAGCCGTGCTGGGCCCCTAGCCTGGCCTGGGCGTGTCACAAGGACACGTGGCAACTCAGAGCTGTTGGCCGCTTGTGGGGGATCCAGGTGTGCACCGCACGCGCCCCCTCCCCTGCGTCCGGAGGGAGGTGAGGACGGCTCCGGCCCCGCCGCAGGAGGCCTCGTCTGGCCCGGGCTGTGCCTGGGCCGGTCGCCGTGACTTAGCACGCGTGGTGTGTCTTGTCCTTTCTGTCTTCAGACCCTCCCATGTCAGCGTTCTGATCTCTTCTCGAACCGTGAGCCACTTCCCTGAAAGGACATGTCTTAAAGGGAGCACTGAGAAGACCTCTTCCAGAACAGGGGTTTGAAATCTGAATTAAATGCTCCCCCAGCCTTTGTGAGGCAGTGAGCTCGCCGAAGTTACGTGACGTGTCCTGGTTTGTCCGTGGTGACAACTGGATTCCTGCTGTCCGGCGGGGCAGTTTGTGCCGCTTGAGGCTGTCGATGCTTCCAGGAAGTAGGTGCTTTTCCTGTGTGGAGTAAATTATTTCCTACCTTTGTCATCCAGTTTGCCTTTGGCTTTGCCCCGCTGACTGCAGCCGGCAGGGTTCTGCGGCAGAACAGAGCTCGCAGGGGGCAAAGGGCTCGAGCCGTTGCAAAGGCCAAGAAGTCCACAGTGACACGTGTCCCTCGCTGCCATGATGTCCTCCAAGCTTAAAGCATCACCCGGTGCATGACCCCCACCGAGGTCAGTCTGAGGCTGCAGACGAGGAGCGAGTGACGCTGGCTGTGGTCCTGCGCGCAGCGCCCAGCGACCAGAGGTGCCGCCCTCTGAGAGCAGGAGGCGGATTCCAGCTCTGGGGGGCACACTCACCCCTCCTCTGCCTGGTACTCTGTCCGGGCCTGCAGGGCTCGGGGGTCTTTGTTCAGACGCCCGTCCCCTCTGGAGAAACCCTCAGAGGCACACCGGAAACCGATGTGTCTTCCCACCTAACTAGACGACCCCACGGCCAGTGACTCCGACTGTGAGAGGAACCACAATACTAAGTTAAAGTCACCTGAAAAATGAGTCATTGTGAACTTTTCACTGTCACTTACACACAAGTAGTCAGGACCTAGAACACTCCCGCGGAAGTAAATCTTGAGCTCGAGCTCTGGTATTACACTGTAACACCCTGAGACTTCTTTTTTTTCTTTTTTTTTTGGAGACAGGGTCTCGCTTTGTAGTTCCGGCTGGCCCTGAGCTCACTATGGTGCCCAGGCAAGCCGCCGCGAACTCTGCAATCCTCCCGTCTCTGCCTCCCGAGTGCTGGGATTACAGGCGTGAGCCACCACGTCCGGCATTGTGGTATGCGGTGTTGATCGTTGGTGGGCGTGTCTCCACGCCCAGCATTCTATGTGGTTACCGGGGATCGAACTCAGGTCCTTGCGCTTGCGAGGCAGGCGCCGGAACCACTGAGCTAACCCTCCGGCCCACCCTGAGACTTCTGAGGGGAGAGAAAATTAGCAGACTGGGGACAGCGAATGACATTGAAGACTATGGTATTATCAACTGTGTATTTGGTCATGGTCCTAGTTTCCTGGAAGTAAACCCTGAAAACCTTAAAATCTTTTGCATAAAGAGTTTGATTTTCTGTATTGTTTTCCCTTCTTTATCATAGTGCTGGGGCTCGAACCCAGGGCGTTGCGTTGCTTAGGCTCCTGATGCGGACATGAGACAAGGCCTTCTGCCCACAAGTGGGACCAGAGACCGGGATCCCCGGGGGCTTCCGGAGCGGGCACCAGCTCCACGCTGCCGGGACAGCCTGTCTCCGCCGCGCCTGCGGGCAGACGGTGTCAGAGTGGCCCGAGTAGCAGGCGCCCCGCGGTGCGTGCTGGGGAGTCGTCCGGAGAATTGGTCCGTGGTTGTGAGAAGCCCCTTCACACTTTGGGGACTGGAAGCCACAGAAGTAGTGACTGTGTTGAGAATAGAGCAGGAGGAAACGAATCTGCCTTGTCCACACCTTACAAGGACACAGGGGCCCAGCGCATTGCCCGGAACACGGCCCGTGACAGGCTGGCTGTGGGTGTCCCGCCGCCCCCGGACCGTCGAGTTCTCTGCCCTGTCCGGGCTGGCTGCCTGTCCAAAAAGAAGATTGTGTAGAGCAGCGCCGCCGTCGTTCTGTGCCTGACCTCAGGAGGGGCCTGGTGTGTTCTTCAGGGGACGTTTAGAGAACAGTGAGCGGCCACCCGCCGCCAGGCCTGCGGGACACCGGCCCTGTCAGCCCCGACTTCCGGGCTCAGAGGCGGACCTCGGCTTGGTTCTTCTGGCTCCGAGGCCTTGGGAGGCCACGGAGGAGGCCCTGCGCGGTGGGCTGCGGCCCCCTCTCCATAATCCCACGCTGAGGAAGTGCGCCCTTTGGCTGGTTTTAGGTGTAGACATTCCGTGCGTCTCGTCTTGTTCTCCTCTAACTTACTACCTGGGTGCAGCCGCCATGAGTGTTCAGAGATCCTGAGCCCAGGGCCTCACAGCTGCTGGCGAAGCCGGTGCTGTACACGGGCCTCCCTTCCGTCCGTAATGACCTTTGTGCGGGGAAACCTGGTGCTGCTGTGCGTAAAGTCCCGCAGGGTCCTCTCTGACCCCGCCGGCGGCCTGTCTAAGTCCTGGCGAGTCCGGAGCCGCGCCTCTGGGCACTCTCGGTTCTCACAGCTGTTTGCAAACGCTCCCCGCTGCGTCTGGCGTCTTTGCCAGGTCTCGTTCTGGCGTCCGGGTGGCTCCGTCTGCCTCCGAGGCCTTGCACGGCGACGCTTCCGCTTTGGGCAGAGCCCCTCCCCGTGCGGGAGCTTGGCCCTCGCTACTCACTGGTCCTCTTGGCGACCTCCGCGTGTCCCTTCGGCAGGGGCCCCCCCCGCTGTGAGTCGTGTGCCCGTGGGTGGAGAAGCGCCTGTCGCGGCTCCACGCGTAGCGCTCAGCCCAGTTCTCCGCGAGCACCCGTCTGCTTGCCCGCTTCTCCGGGACGAGCCCTGTAGGAAGACGGGGTCTTCACCCCTCCGTATGTCACTGTGTCCCCGGTGACTTCTGATGGTGGGCATCTAGCCGATGCTTGTTAAATGAATATATTTCCCATGTCTTTTTTATTCATACATATACACTGTATTAAAAGGAGGTGGCATGCATATATTTTTGATAATCCTTAAAAATACATCTTTGAAAGTATACCTTTTAAAATTAGAAGTTAAAGAATATCCTCGTGAAGTTATTAAGCTCATCAACCTAAAGTAAACGTCCGTAATTGTAACCTGCCTAAGTGGCTAGGAACTGTTACAACTCACCGAGTGCCCATGACGCCCTTGACGCCGCAGTGTTATCAGCCCCGCTTGACGGACAAGGACGCAGAGTGGAGGTTAAGTCCCCCGAGGTTTCGGGGCTTCGCTTGCAGAGTCAGGATCTGAATCCAGTCCAGCTGGCTGCAGAGCTGCCACTGCAGTGATTTTTACCTACGTGTTCTGGCCTTGACTGTCAAAGCAAGAACTGCCTAACAGCCTTTAGCAAGAAAAAGACGAAGACTGGCGGGGGAGTTAGCCGAGAAAAGGGAAAGGCGTCTGTGAGACGACCGCACTGGCCAGCGTGCAAATCTGAGGGTCCGGAAGTCGAACACCGACCTGGGACTTTTTGTCTCAATGTTAAAGATTAAAAGATTATAATATTTAGGCAGAATCTAACAATGTAGGTTATCATTTGATTGTGAGAGTAAACGATTATATGCTTCTTGAGATCAGTGATTCTTTTCCCTGTAATTCTGTTCAGGGAACTGTCCACAGAAAACACAGTACATGTATAAGCATTAAACATTTGTATCCAGGATGGTTCACTTTGATAGTCATTGCGAGGAGACATGAGAAGCATCCTAATTACAGGGAAGAGTGAACTAAACCACAAGATGTCTGTGTTAGGGAATCTCCATACCTGTTTTATTCATCCAGATATACTTATTGGTACAGGAAAGCATTTATGATTATTGCTAACTGAAAAAAACAGTCCATAAAACACACATTGCATGAAATAAGCCTAGTATAAAAGTATAGCTATTGTGGCCAGGGATTTAGCTCAGTGGTTCTGATATCTGCCTGGCAAGTGCAAAGTCCCAAATTCAATCTTTGTTACCACATAGCACAGTGCCGGGCGTGGTGGCTCACGCCTGTCATCCCAGCATGCAGGGGGCAGAGGCAGGAGGATTGCTGAGTTCGAGGCTTGCCTGGGCTACATAGTGAGCTCAGGGCCAGTCTGAACTACAAAGCGAGACTGTCTCAGAATAAAAAAATTTTTTTAAAAAAGCATACTTATCATAGAAGCTAAAATACATTTTACATGCTGGACACAGTGCTTTAATCTCTATAACATGATGTCTTTAAATGAATATTTAAACATAACTGATTATTCTCATTAGTTGGTATATTGGTCAGAAGTTTGTGTATCTACTTTTCCCCCTTGTCTTTGGTAATTAGCTGTCTCTATCACTGAATTTTATTTCTACTCCATCATCTCTACATCTTATTCTCATCCCTCACTTTCTTGTGTTATTTTAAAAACAGGGAACAAATGAAATTTAGATTCTGTATCAGTGTCCACTAGAGAAACAGATTTAATGTGACCTCTCTGTCCATCCATCCGTCTGTCCGTCCGTCTATCCATCCATCTCTGGATTTACAAGGGAGCTTGGCAGTGGCCGCCTGCAGAGTGCAGTGCAGAACACCGCGAAAGGGCCGTCTGTGTGAAAGAGGCTGACGGAGATCCAGCCAAAAGCGGAGGATCTGGAGCTCATCGCAAAGCCCTGTGCGAGCCCGTCTCGGGCAGCTGAAGGGTTTTCAGTGAAGCGGCTGTGCTGGAAGCCTGAGGACTGAGGCCCAGAGGCCGTGGCAAAGACCAGAGCCCTCCAAAGGAGCAGAAGGAAGACGCCCTTTCTGCTCTCTCAGCCAGTTACCCGCCTGTTGGTCGGCACCCCTCACTGAGGCAGGACTCCCCTCTTCAGCAAGTCCGTCTGTCTGATTTGTTTTCCTCCTCGCTGACGCAAAGTGCCTGACACCTACAAGTTAAAGAAGGGGAGGTTTTATTTGGCTCACAGGTCGTAGAGTTTTAGCCCACAGCTGGCTGGCACCGAGGTAGAGGGCCACGGCAGAGCAGGCAGCAGGGAGCAGCTTCGAGTGGTAGCAGCCTGCCTTCCATTTTTCACTCGTAGACTCCATCCAGGCTCTAAACCTGTTGATTGGTGCCACCCACACCCAGGGCGGGCGTCTGTGTCCACGCCCAGAGCTGGGCTACATCGCTTTAGTGTCTACACCCTTTGGTGCCAGCATCACACACCCCGGATCCGTGCATCTCCCCGAAGCTCCACCTATAGGCGCACAAGGCTGTGGGGGGACACCTGGGCACAGCCGTAATGCCACCATCCAGACACCCAGCACTGTGCTAGCCCACATAGCCAATAGTTTTTTTGTGTTAAGTCCAATTCGACACCACTGTCCACTGTAACAGGCACCATGGTGTATTTGATGTGTGAGGAAACTAAGGGCCAGAGAAGCTGAGAGCCCTTATTCAAAGCGGCTCAACCATTTAAGGGTGAAGGCAGAACTTGGCCCTGGCAGCGGATTCCGGAGTCGACTTTAAATGATCACTGACGAGGTCACTCATCTAGCCAGTGGGGAAGACCGTAGCTCAGTGGTAAGTAGGACAAACGTGTTTTGCTCTGTGGCCAGCGCTCATGGCAGAATTTCAAATCAGTGTGAAATGGGTCGTTTGGTGAGTGGTGAGTACACCTGCATTGTCCATTTCAGAAATAACACTGAATCCTTTTATCCTACTTTATACAAAGCTAATTGCAGGTACCTGGAAAATATGGAAGGGAACTATTACAAGGAAGCAAAGGGAAAATTGGTGCTCTCTCGAGCTGGAGACGTCCTCTCTGAGCATCAGGGATGGTGCAGAGGGGATGGTGCAGAGGGTAAAGTGCTGTGTAAAAAGGAGGAAACGCTGGTTGGCAAAGGCATCCTGAAGACGTCTCAAGTGACGAGTGGGACTTAGGATTTCCCACGCACAAGTAAAACTACGATGAGCTAAACCAGCCTTGGGAAAGGCTTGGGGCCGAAGGGCGCTTGACTGAGGCCCGCACGTTTCTTTCCTGGGAGCCAGCTGTGTGTCGGTGTGTATTTCCCTTTGATGAAGATAATTCTTAGAATTTAGACCTAGAATAATTGGAGATATAGGTAAAGACAGACATTCAAAATTCATTACTGTTTTAATTGTAGTGAAATACTGAGCCATTCACATGATGGAATTCCATGAGGCATTCAAATAATGTAATCTGTGTTCACATAGAAGCCTTTCCTGGGATACTGGGGGCAGAGGTACAGAGTTTAGCAAAAGAATTGTAGCATGAACCCACATATACTATGGACTGGGCTTTCTTCTGTTTGTCTGGGTTTGGAACAGGTTCATATAGGTGATAAATATCTCTAGTGGGGAGGTTTTGGAAAGCTTAATTTTTAAAAAAAATTAATTCCCTTTAAAAATAGAATGAATATGTACCTTTGGATGAAAAGAAAACTGTCCAGGAAATGAAAGTAACTAAGAATGTGTATTTTTCTCTAATCTGAACATCTCTTTCTTGCTTATGAAGAGCAAGAATGTTTCCTTCTCCTTTCATAACTATTTGCCCTCGGTGTGTGTGTCTGCGCACCTGAGTGTGTGTGTACCGGCCCCAGACCCTGCCCGGGCGGGCCTTTTACCCCTATACTCCATTCAGCCCGGAGTCTATATACTCTTCCAGCCCTTATTTTTAATTCTAGATGTGCTCTTTCCACTTTGCCTTTGCTACTGTGTTGGTGGCATTTGAAATAGAACACTGAGCAGCCATTTAAACATGGAGGAAACAGGTGCAGAAGAGTGTGTGTTAAAGCTGCACAAATACTGGATCTTGTTCCGTAGCCCAAGACCCTCCTCGATGTACTGCGTCCATATTTAATAGAAACACAGATACTAATAAGTAAAGAGATTCATCCTCTTAAGCATCGCTGTTCTGAAACTATTTTGCTTTTACTTAAATGTCTTATGCTCATCAGCCTCAGGCAGAGCAAGGAAGAGGAGAAAGAACCCTGAAGGCATTGGACACAGAACTCTTCAGCGTTGAAGCAAGAATTTCAGGCCGCCTGGCTCCATGCTCACACAACGTTCAGCAGCACGGCTGGCTCCGATCCTGCTCTTTTCTCAGCAAGACTTTCAGAGAGCGGTTGATTGAAGCCTTCCTTACAGAGCGGTCCTACACGCACTGTGGGCAGATCCCTGTCAGGCAGATCTCGCTGGATAAGGGTGCTAGTGATTGCCTGTGGAATGCTCTTTCCGTTAAGGTATCTGTTTCTTCATTACTGTTGGAACATGCCATGTCAGAAGTATAAACAGTATTTAATGCTCAGCGTATTGTCTGAGTGACTGTGTATTACTGTTTTAGATGACTGTTCCCGCCACGTGGGAACAGTCTGCTGGAGATGTGAATCCACAGGTGTAGGCAAAGACTTTGAGAACAAAACCCCAGTCCTATGGGAAATATCACAAAGAATCACAACTGCAATCTCATCATATCAAAAAGCTTTTGCACAGCAAAAGAAATCATCAACACAGTGAACAGACAACCCAGAAGGTGGGAAAACACACCCAGCCATTCTTCAGACAAAAGGCTAATAATCTAGAATATAAAAGGAAGCACAAAAAAATCTTCCATATTTAAAGATTTATTCCAAACATCTGAGATGAATATAGTTCTTCATAGAAGAACTACAAGTGGCAAACAAATAAATATCTGAAAAAATGCTCAAGATCATGACTCATTACAGAAATACAAATGAAACACTGAAATTCCATCTCCAGAAAGAATGGGTGCTATCAAGAAATCAACCAAGAACAAATGCTGGCGGGTCTGTGGGGAAAACGAACCCTTCTCCACTGTTGTGGGAGCGTAGACTGGTACAGCCACTGAGGAAGTCAGTGTGGACAGTCCTCAAAACACTAAAAGTTCAGGTTCTGACCCAGTGACTCCCCTTCTTGCTCTCTTTCTGAAAGAATTAAAAGCATCATAGTACAATGATACATGAACATCCATTTTTATATCATAAGCACAGTTTGTGCTCGTGAAATCTTAGAAAGCACCTATATGCCCGTCAGCAGACGAATGCATAAAGAAAGTGGTTTGTCTGCAGCTGATGCAGATGCTTAGGGCAGGAAGCCCCGGGCAGGCAGGACCCTCCCCGTGGCCACGGGAGTGGAAGCAGCCTGCAGACAGCCATGCCATGGATGGGAGATGTGTCCATGTTGGCACTGAGGCCAAATTCCAAGTTTATTCCCAGTAACTTCAAGAAACAGATGTGACCCCGATGAGGTCATGTCCCCAGGAACTGAGGTCGCTCCAGCCTTCTGGAAGAGTCCAAAGGAGAACACCAAAGCTGTGTGAACTGTCGCCCTCTTTTGCATCAGCAAATAAAGGGGATGATTTTTAGACTTTTTATAACGTGCTTGTGTGATTTTCAGATGGGACAGGCAGTCTGGGAAGCCAGTGTTTCGCCAAATTAAATCAGAAAGCTTCCTTAAATGGAAGGCCTCAGTTTTCACTGGAAAGGTCCCCAAGATTTCCAGCCTGAAACTATGATTCATGACTCTCAAGTCTCACTGTCTCTCCTTTATCATACTAGCACTGTCGTTACTCTTAACAATTTAATGGAATCAAATCCACGATCAGTGAAAGTGGATGAACATTTCCCAGTGCTGAGGTTCCTCTAACAACCATGCCACAGGTTCTGAAAATACTCACCAAGTCACCAAATAAAGTGCAGCAACTCAAAATGATCTAAAAGATGCTCTGGCTTCACTTCATTCCATAGCGCCTAAAAAATGTGCAGTGTCATTAACAAGTGAACTTACTTTCTTCTCCACTCCCCCAACATAGAACATTTTAATTACTGTCCTGGTTTCTTTCTTTCTTTCTTTTTTTTTTTTTTTTTTTGAGACAGGGTCTCGCTTTGCAGTTCAGGCTGGCCCTGAGCTCACTATGGAGCCCAGGCAAGCCTGGAACTCAGCAATCCTCCTGTCTCTGCCTCCCAAGTGCTGGGATGACAGGCGTGAGCCACCACGCCCGACACTGTGGTATGTGGTATTGATGGCTGGTGAGTTTGAGTCTCCACGCCCAGCATTGTATGTGGTTACTGGGGATCAAACTCAGGACCTTGCGCTTTTGAGGCAGACGCCGGAACCACTGAGCTAAGTCTCTGGCCCCCTGGTTTCTTTTAATATATAACTTCATCTTTTTTGAAGCTTACTTAGAAAGATTATTTGATTTTTGAAAGGACTAAAGTTTATTTATTTATTTTTTTTTTTAGTTTTTTGAGACAGGATCTCGCTTTATAGTTCAGGCTGGACTTGAGCTCACTGTGTAGTCCAGGCGAGCCTCAAACTCACAGCAATCCTCCTGCCTCTGCCTCCCGAGTGCTAGGATGATAGGCATGAGCCACCACACCCAGCATTGTGGTGTGTGGTACTGATTGGTGGTGGGTGTGAGTCACCACACCTGATATTGTTGTATGTGGTTACCGGGGATAGAACAAGGGACCTTGGGCTTCCTAGGCAGGTGCCAGAGCCACTGAGCTAAATCCCTGGCCCTAAAGATGATTTTTGAAAAGAACAAAAGCAAATATTATCCTTATAACCACTAAACAAAACATGCTCTCTATGAGCCCAGAGAGCCAAACACACACGCACAAACACACCTAGTGCCAACCAGTATTTAATCCTTGAAAGATTTCCCTTGAAAAGGGAAGTGCGAGTCACGCACTGCCCTCCGTTACTGCCTGGCAAGCGGCACTCTGCCTCTAGGTCTAAGATCGCCCTCTGGGTGCTGAGCCCCGTGTGCTGTGCTTCCACCGTTTCCCCACGTTGCTGTACGGCTTTGGCAACAGATCAGCCCAGTTAAAGAATGAGATCTCGCACAACATCATGTGAGTTTCAAGTGGCAAAAGTGATCCACTGGTGACAGTGAGCACACCCAGCCGTCAGAGCCGAGCTGTGGCTGGCGACGCTGTGCAGTCGGTGCCCGTCGGGGAAGCGTGAAGAAAGGCCGGAGCATCCCGCGTGGACCAGCAGGGCCGGAAGTCAGCGGCTCTCGCGCTGCTGACCAGGAAACCAAGAGCTCAGGAAACAGTGGGGCCGGGGCCTGGGGTGGCCCCGGCCGTCAGGACAGCTGGCGCTTTGTGTCTAGTAAGCAGCGTGCCTCCCTTCCCTCCGCTCACCTCCAGGAATCTCTCCCCGGAGCGGTGGGCACAATGTCTCTAGTTGACCGCATTAGCACCGTCTCAATATACATAATAATCACCTTCATGTAGGGAACTGACATAATTAGATGGATTCTTCCTTTTTCCCCACTTCCCGCTCTCCAACCCTTCTTCCCTTCATTATTTATAAGCGCTCTGCTTCTGTTTTTCCGTCTGTCCTCCTCCTCTTTCCCCTCCCCCACGCCTTCTCTGTTTTCCTTCCCATGTGAACGTTTTCTTCCTACTTGCCACGACCCGCCACCCGTTTTGGGCCTGATCGGTGCCCCTAGTTTCTCACACAAGAGAAACGATACATCTGACTTATTTCACTGAGAGAAAGAAAGTGGTCATCTTTTTTAGTTTACCTTGCTTACCTCAAAAACCCAGCCAGGTGATGACTGGTTTAACTGCTATTGTCTGAATTCTTTTGTTTTACTTAGAAAATCAGTTTTAGATCACAATTAAAGTCAATACCATTTTAGAGCTGTGTTTTCATGAAATGCTCCCAGCTCGTTTTTATTTGGCCCGTGTAGCCAGGATGGATCTGGAGCGCGTTTCTTGGTCCCCAGGTGTGGTGTAGCATGGGGCAGGGTGGAGGCCATCAGCCCCTCGGCCTCGCCCGGCGCCACGCGGGGTCAGGGCTGGTGGCCGCCATTGTGCGTGGTGCCTCTCCCGTGACACCTGGCCCTTCCCCCGGGGAGTGGCCTGGTCTCATAGCGGCCTGGCAGTGTAAAGGCGACTGAAATACCATGGATTTGTGAGAGGAGAATTGAAAGCAAATTTTCTTCTTCCTTTTTTTTTTTTAGGCAGGAGCAATGACATGGGAAAAAGGTAAGAAAACCAAAATGGAAAAGAGTCTTTGTAAGAATAACGAAGACTTTCATTACAGAATAACTTGTTAAACTCTTGCACTACTTAATGTAGTTATAAAACAAATCCTAGGATTATTCTGGAAATGGATGTGCTTTCAGGAACAATCACCCCAAATCTCTTACAAAGTCAGGAAGGTGAGGAGTTTTGATCCAGGAGTAGTTTCTCTTGTGTGTTAAAAATATTCCACCCTGGGCCAGAGATTTAGCTCAGTGGTTCCGGTGCCTGCCTCGCAAGCATAAGGTCCTGAGTTCGAACCCCGGTAACCATACACAGTGTTGGGCGTGGTGACTCACGCCCACCAACCATCAATACCACACACCACAGTGCCAGGTGTGGTGGCTGAAACCTGTCATACCCTCACTCAGGAGGCAGAGGCGGGAGGATTGCTGGGTTGGAGGCTTGCCTGGGCTCCATAGTGAGCTCAGGGCCAGCCTAAACTACAAAGCGAGACCCTGTCCCCCCCCCAAAAAAAATTCCACCCTAAGTTGGCTGCATTTGCACATAAATAAGTACCCACCAGTGTCTGTAGGCTGTGTCCTCAGCGTCTCGTCTAGCAGACCGCGGAGACGGAGTGTGGAAGCCGATCACACCTGCTCAGCCTTCACGGGGAGGGGTTGGCTGCTGGTCAGTGACCCTGAAAAGAGCCGAGATCCCACGTGGCACTGTGAGGGGCCCAAGGTAGTTACGTGCGTGGGGACAGAAAGTAAGATGGTGGCTCTAAGAAAACCAGAGTTCTCGAGTCGCATGGTCGTGACGGAGGAACAACGTCTCCGCGAGGTTCATGCCGCTCACCTGTGCGTACTTACGAGCGCTCAGATGGTACATTTTATGTTGCACGTGTTTTACTATAAAAATAAAAATGTCTAAAAAAAAACCAAACCCGAGTGAGCACCTCCTGGTCTGGTATTCAGTGTAAACTGTTGGCAGGAAGAGCCCTTAGGGCTGTCACCTGCTCCGGAGTTTCACTTTACAGGTGAGAAAATAGATCTCAGAAGGAAGCGAGTAGCCTCCTCAGCGGGAGCAGCTCCCGGACCCGGGCTCTGGCGGGGCTGCACTGTGCTCAGTCCACACACACACGCACACACACGTGTGCCTACACGCATGTGCACACACGCGCGCGGTGGCGTCCCTCACTGCCTCTGCGTCTGCGCAGGGAGAGCGGCAGGAGGACCTGCCACTGCCGCGTGGATGCACTTAGCTGATCGCATCAAGCCGTAGCCGCTCGCCGCCCCCGCGCTGCCTGTCACTGCCGGGGACAGAGGCCTCGGGACTGACGCTCCGGGGCTTTCTCATTCGCTGTCTCGCGCCCTGTCACTCGTGGCTAACTAGTGTGCGAAGTGAGGTTAGTGAGGGCTTGTCTTGAAGACCACCTTCGTGGTATTTAGACTTAGGAGGCGAGAGGAGGACCCTGGTGTATTTGTAGCTCATGTGCCTGTAGATGTATAGATGTCTGTAAGTAAAAGATACGCACTGCGTGCCGTAAGAGTCACGGTGTGAAGGTTGCGATAGTCTGTGGCAGCCCTAGTTAAGAAAGCTTCAGTGTGGGCATCATTTGGTGGGTGTGAGGGTCTCACTGTTGGCAACGCCGTCTCCGGCGCAGAGGCATCACCGGTGCTGGAGCCTCCGGCAGGTCCCTGCGGCACCGATGGAAGCAGGTGGTGTGGTTTTCACGGGGCCCTGCTCAGCTTCCAGAGAGCCCTCCCCAGACTTTCTGCTTCCTGTCTGCCGGTGGGGTCGACCCTCTTGCATATCCTCCCGCCGCGATGTGATGCAGTCAGGGACCTCACCATGGCACAGGTGGCCCCATGGACTTTCAGCCTAGAGCTTTATAAGCTAAAATAAATAAGTAAGTAAGTAAATAACCCTCTTTTCTTGATAAGTTACTCAGCCTCAGGCAGACTGTGTTGGCAAAGGAAAGTGGACATATGCAGCATTTAAATCAGCTGGATCCAGGAGCTTAAAACCGGTGCCAGGATGGACAGCAGGAAGGTGTTCCTGTCCGGGTAGGTGCGCACTGACCCATGTCAGGTCCAGGCAGCTTGCTCACCGTCACTAAAGGCTGCTGCTCCCCGCATGCCCACTGATGAGTTTGCTTCGTGTGAGTGAGCTTTAGAAAAGCCGGGCATTCCTTCTCCTGCCTGGTAAACCGCTTACCGGGTGATCCATGTGGCTGAAGCTCCCTGTCACGAGCCTGTACTTCGCCTGAGAGGCCTCTGGTTTCTGCTCGTGCTGTGCACTGTCCTGGCTTCATGGTCCGTGGCGGCACCAGTCGGGTATCATCTTGTTAGCTATGCTGTGGGGGTTGGGCTAAGATCACTTTCACCAGACATAGCCGACCTTTGGCGAAGTGGAAGCTCTGTAATCCTGAATTCGAGCTGGCTAACATTCTGTCTGACGCTTCCCTTTGCTCTGTGGGGAGTCAGGGACGCGTTTCGTGCCAGCCCTTCCTCACGCATTTCCCGTGACGGGGCGGATGAACAAGGTGGGCCTTCTCCGATTCCGGAGATACCTCGAGTCACTGCCTGTCTTTCCTTGTCAGCCTGTCGGCAGGGCAGGGCCCTTCGGAAGCAGCCAGCAGTCAGGGTGGCCCTGCTGTGGCTCCTCTGAGTTCGGGCGAGGAGCGGGCGTCCGTCTGCAGTGGCTCGGGCAGCAGCTCACTAGCTGGAGCCCTTCGTGTCCCCTCGAGGACTTTTGCAGAAGGGGCTGTGCGTCCGGGAAGGGGCTGCTTTGTGATGGCTCGTAAATGATGCGTATTAGCTGGATGATTAAGTAGAATAAGCTATCTGAAGGCCTTTCCTGAAGTATTTCTGTGGGTTCACAGTTCACATCTTATATTATATATTTCAGTCTACTGAAGCACATACATTTATTTTCAGTGGTTAAAAATTCCAGCAGGCACCAGAAGCTGTCTTTTGTGGTTGTTGGCCTCATCCCTGGAAGAATTTCCTACGTTGAACGTAAATAAAAATAATACAATGAAACTTGGAACCCTCATACACTGACCACCCAAGCTATGGATTAAATGTCGTTCATTTCATGATCTACGGTGGCTCTTCTGTCCCAGTGCTTGTCCTCTGTGTGGGTGTGTGATGATGGAAGCATTCATTATCAAGAAGAAATTGTTTTCTTTCTCTTTAGCTCATATGTTTCAATTGTATATAAATAACAGAAAGTTAGATATTTAAGAGCAAGGACTTATTTTTCAAATCTGAATTTATAAGCTGCCCTCTTCATGGGCAATCATAGTATAGAAACCCTGTGTGGAGCTACTTTTGTTGCTGAGATAAAATATCTGACACCCCAAGTTAGAAGGGAGGGGCTTATCTGGCTCCCCTTCGGAGGTCTGAGACCGCCGTCGGTTGGCTCTGAGCCTGGGGGGCAAAGGGCCTTGCAGAGGAGGAGGAAGATGTGCCCAGGCAGCACGGTGGCAAGGGAGGCGGTCCACAGCACCACACTGGCGTCGGCGTCTCCCTGCCCGCTGTACCCAGACCGCCTGGGGCAGGCAGCGCTCACGGCCTGAGCCCCAGCGCCCCTGGGCCTGGCGCCGCACCAGGAATCAGTTCCAGCCTCTGCGCGCTAGACCAAGCCTTCGCCACACGGGACTCGGGGGACATCGAGGCTCAAGGCGTCGCCGGTCCAGTCGTGGGGACTGTAAGGAGTGGACTGGGCAGACTTCATCCCCCTCCCCAGGCAGCCTGGAAGCCACAAGTCTTCTGGTTCGGACTCGTATCTCCTCAGGCGAAGTGACAGTTTGTTGATAGATAAAACAGTGATATTTTAAGCCGCTTTGACATTTTCTAGTCAGAGTATTGCTGGGAACAGAGCCCTGAAATTTGAGAGTTGCAAATGCCTTTATGATTCCTATTTTCTTTTCTTACATTGGTGTTTAAGAAAGCAGGAAAATATCCCTCAAGGCTAGCAGGGTAGTTCTCAGGTGGACTCAGAGGTGAGATGAGGCGGGAGAGAAACGCGCGTTGCTTTTCTCCAGAAGCGGAAACGCTTCAGTGGAGCCTGTTTTGGGCCTAGAGGCCGCGCGCCCGGCGCTGCGTGGAGAAGCTGCGGTGCTGTCACGGGAAGCGACTTGCTCGGGAGAAGCCCTGTCCTCCGCGCCGCTGCTCCTGCACGGCGTCACGAAGGCCGGGCACAGGGTCCTCGGCGCCCCCGGGTGGGGTGGTGGGGCCGACAGCACGGAATTCTCCCGGCCCGGGAAGTGATTGTGATGAGAGGAAAACACAGACTTGTGATCGCCCCTAAGAGGGAGAATTAGAATCAGAACCCAGAGACTCAGGGTTGTGCAGGTCTAGCGCCAAGTAATTAAAGGCAGAACGCTTCCCAGGGGCTTTGTGGAGAAGAGTTGGGACTGAAGAGAGGGAAAGCGCAGATTCCAGCCCGGTTCAAGATAAGTTCTCAGTATATATTCTAGGCTCTGTAGTCCAGGCTGGCCTCCAAATCACTGTGATCCTCCTGCCTCAGCCTCCTGGGAGGGGAGGGTGTGCGGCACCAGCCTGGCCGTCTCACTTTGGTTAAGCAGATCCAGGGAAGACATTTCGGTGTCTGTCCGGAGACTCTGACAAGTACCAGGGTGTGAGTTAAATGCTTCCCTAAGCCAGGCAGGACGGCCGACTGAGCCTCCTGGCTGCAGTGCGCTGGGGCCGCGTGGGCGGCGCCTGTCCGTCAGGGGCAGCCGGTGGGGACGGGAACCCGGGCGAAGATCTTCTGGAGACTCCGAGCCTCCGTGAGTCGTGAGATTAGGTCTTGGGACCATGTTAATTATGAGTCTCTAGTGAGCACATTCAGGTTGTACTCCTATGGCTCTGGGAGGATTTTGGATAACGCGGGCTCTGGAGAAAGGTGCAGATCGCGTTACAGAGTTACAGTCCAGTGGCCGGAAAGGGGCGGGGCTGCCCCTCAGCCCTGCCTGGGTCCTTGTCCTGCGGGAGGCGTTCCGGGTGCTCCGGGAAGCCGCAGCAGGAGGCAGTGCAGCTGTGATGGCCGGAGTCACTCCGCAGCTGCTTCTGACAAAGGTACGAGGGACGGAGCCCTGGGCCTTCCCGGGGAGAAAAGGCTGGACATCACCTCACACGCACGCCTGCCAAGTCCACACTGTGCTCCAGCGATCACGTCCACTGACCAACTCAGAGAAACACAGTTCGGCGGTAACAAGGGTCCACCCGTAATGTATCAGATCAGTAATCGAGGGACACGCCCTCATCAGAACGGATGAGGACTGTGAGTTCAAGCCCAGTCTGTGCAAGTCAGTGTTTTTGATTTTTGAGACAGGGTCTCACTTTATAGTTCAAGTTGGCCCTGAGCTCACTATGTAGCCGAGACGAGCCTCGAACTCAGCAATCCTCCTGCCTCTGCCTCCCGAGTGCTGGGATGACAGCGTGAGCCACCAGGCTTTGTGGTGTGTGGTACTGATTGCTGGGATTAAGGGTCTGAGTCTCCATGCCCGGCACTGAAGTATGTTGGACGGGGCGTAGAACTCAGGACCTTATGGTTTTGAGGCAGGTGCCGGAACCACTGAGCTGAATCCTCAGCCCCCAGCAAGTCAGTGTCCTGACAAGACCCGTCTCCATAGGCAGTTTTGGGCTGAATCCACTATAAACTATGAGCTAAATAAACCTTTCCTCTTTTCACTTTAGGCGCTGGGTATTTTGTCTTTGGAGTAAGAAAAACAGCCAAGACAGCACCGTAGAATGACAACCTTGTAAATTAGGAAGATATCTGTAATCAATTTAGTAAAATGTAATTATTTTGTTAATAAGCAATCCATAAGCAGAGCAACTGATTTTAAGACTTCCCTGTGGTAAAGTGGATCCTTAGCTTTTTCTGAGTCTTATAAACTTATACAGCTCATGTTTAGAGAAATATGTAATGAATTCTTTATTTCTTGAAAGGTTTTATGAAAGTAGCTTTCGTTTTTGTAGGAAAACATGGATGCACAATAGACATTTAGCACATTTTTAAATTTTTTTGCTTTTGGTTGAAATTGTTCATCGAAACTAAAATACGAAGTATTTTTTTATAGTGAAGTGAAATTTTTCTTACCCGCAAAGCTCTGTAATTTAATAGAAAGGGAAGCTCATTTGGAGTATGTTGCTTTGCTTCCTTCTGGCTGCAGCTTGGTTAGGCTCCTTGAGTGCTGGGCTGTCTGAGACGTGTTGAGTTGCATGTGGGACATGTCTGGGACCCTGTGACTGCCACCGAAACTCCTCCCTATTCAGTTCATGGTTTCAGTGACAGGTGAAGCTGAAGATCTCAGAGACAAAAACCACAGCTTTTGCCGCTGTTAGAAATAACTTACCTTTGGTCGGCGAAGTCTTCTTTGATGACAGCTGTCTTCATCTTTGTGAAACTCTGGCAGAAGAGGTTGTCCCTGTCTGGGCTTCTGTCTTCAGTGGATATTGAAGTGTAGAGTATTAGTCACTTTTTCAGCACTAGCGCAAACTACTTGATGCCCACAATTTAAGGAGGAAAGGCTAAGTTGGTTTTCACCTTCAGGAGGTTAGTCACTGGTAGGCTGGCTCCAAGGCAGAATTACCATGGTGCCGCAGAACATGACAGGAAGAGGGAGAGGGAAGGGAAGCGGCCAAGAATATACCTGTATGGGTCACGCCCCTAGTAACTTAGCACTTTGAACAAGGCCCCTTCTCGTAACTATGTGTTGCTATGAGCTCATCGGTGGATTATCAGGGCCTCCACCACCCCATCACCTGTAGAAGCCCCATTCTGAACACAGGGCACCATAATGTTTTGTTTTGTTTTGTTTTGAAACAGGGTCTCGCTTTGTAGTTCAGGCTGGCCCTGAGTTCACTGTGTAGCCCAGGCAAGCCTGGAACTCAGCAATCCTCCTGCCTCTGCCTCCCGAGTGCTGGGATGACAGGCGTGAGCCACCATGCCCAGCACTGTGGTGTGTGGTACTGATGGCTGGTGGGCGTGAGTCACCACGCCTAGCGTTGATGTGGTTACCGGGATCGAACTCAGAGCCTTGTGCTTATGAGGCAGGCACTGGAACCACTGAGCTAAATCTCTGGCTCTGGATACCATAATGTTTAATGTTCATTTCTTTATGTAAAATGTATTTTGTTCATCTTTAAGAGGGATAAGAAAGTTTTAACATGTTCATCACTGCTAAAAAGTTTACATTCATATTTTCCTTGAGTCCCAAGGCAAACTCTTAGCTATGATCCCTCAAAAATTAAGAACAGTTTTAATACTTCCACCACACAGTGGCACAGAGTAAATACTTCTGTTCCAAAGGGAGGAATAGGAAGGAATTATACTAAAACAAGGCTGAAAACTAGCAGAGCAAACATTAAATCCCAGAGCTTCTATGACATCTCAACTCTTGCATTCTGCATGGCTGAAAATGCACTGTGTGATACCAAAATCTGCTGCTCGTTTGAGCAGGGAACCAGGCACTGTGGCTGTGGCTACAGCAGTCTGGCTTCTCGGAGGCTGAACTTGGTGAGAGACTTTCCTAGGTGGCCCCGAGTGAGCAGCGTACCCTGAGGGTCTCATCCCAAAGGAAACCCTTTGAAAGGAGTTTACCTTTCTACCGGCCTGAGTCTGCTCTGAGTACAATGTGGCCAACTTTTGTGATGCCCTCGAAACATCTTTTCTACTGGTCTAACGTGAAGTACTTTCTTTTTTTTTTTTTTTTAAATGCCACTAGTCTTTTTAGGAGTCATAATCTCCTTGGTCTCAACTTTATAGGTACTTGCTTTTTATGGCCAAAATGTACATTTTTCACTTCTCCTGGCTGTTTTTTGGTTTCTGATTTTCATGTAAATCTACCTAAAAGCAATGAGTAGTACCTGTGTTACAGCTTGAACATTGGGCTGGCTTGATATTCCCTCTTCCAGATTAATTGGCATGTTACCTTTACATTTAGCCTTATATAAAGTCTTAGAATATCAATTAAATGTAGACAAGTTCTCTGTCAGACTGTAGCATGAATAGTCCATAGTCCACTTCCAGTCAAGTCCTCATTCCCATGTGCAGCCTCATGAGTCTTATCTTTTATTTACTGTGTGCATTGTTATCAGCATTCTGTTCTTCTGAGCTCTGCCCAGAATTGTTCGTTAAGCTTTTCTTGCACTGCTCTAAGGTTTCTCTAGCTGGCACCTCCAAACCTTTCCAAAATCCATTCTTTTCATGTGAAGTTTAGATTACTTTTCAGCCACATTTTCTATAAAAGCAATGGTATGCCATCTATGCTCCAGTGAAAACTATGCTTGCCTTACAGAATATGCAGCTGAAGTTGCTAAAAATTAAAATGACAAAATATTGTGTTCAGATAAATAGCAACATTGGCTATATCTTTAGCAAGAAACTACAGGGTTGTCTATCTCTCTAGCAGTCTGTTCTCTATAATTCTGAGTTTGATAATTTCAGGAGCCCCAGAGGAAGCCAGCATTCTTTCCTTTGCTATCTCTGGTGAGCTCTGAGATTTTTATTAGTAAAATGAAAAATTTGTTTTCCTGTAGATATTGAAAGACTTTTTAACAAACCTGTCTGACGGAATACCCCACTGATTGGAGAAAGCCTGTGGTTGTTTCTGGGACTTTCCAATAATCATTTCATGACGCATGGAAAGTAAGCTGACCAGGAAAATAGCTACCTGCCCTCACAGGAGACACCACAATGTTTTACTGCTTCGATGGTTTCACGCAGCTGTTGGGAACTTCTTACTTTGGCTTTATGAAAAGCCTTCCTCTGCCTGCTTTGCCCCTTGCTGACGAAGCTCATCTCGGGGCCAGTAGACTGCCAGTGCCTTACTTGGCGGATGGCCTGGTAAATCAGGGCAGTGGAGGCAGCACTGGAGTCTGTGTGGTCACTTTCTAAAGGCTTTTCTGCTTCATTTACACTTTTGTCTCCCTGTCTCTCTTTGCTGGGTAGCCTGAGTTATTTGGCTCTGTTTGACAAGGTTTGGGCAAAATGCCACTTATATATCTTTTCAGCTTCAGGGGCTATGCTTTCTTAACAGATTTCTTTGGGATTTAAGGGTCTTTACGTGACCTGAATACAGTTTTTATGTGTTCTCTAAAGTCCTCCTCGTTCTTGGCAAGTTGCAAGCATTCTTTTCTTCCTCAGAGTCCCGACAAAGTTAGCATTGTGCCCATGTACTTGTGTGTGTGTGTGTTGTGCATGTGTGTGTCATGTTGAAATGCATGTCTGAAAGAAAGAGATGAACACTGCTGCTGTTTTTAGACTTAGAAATTTGACGGGGCTGGCCAGATCCCTCTGTTGGAGGAAAAGCAAAGATTGGATAGAGCCCTTATGTCAAGGAAATCGACTTGGCAGGACTGCTGGGAGCAGGAGGAACTGACCACAAGAGATCTTGTCTTTGGTGGCACTGGAATCGGGATGTGGTAGCTGCGCCCCCAAGGCAGCGAACTCGGAGGAAGAGGGTGCGTCTAGAGTCAAGTAAACACCGCGCGCCCCAGTGTCACACCCTCGTGAACTGTGTTTGACCCTTGTCACTGCTGTTTTCTAAATAGAGCAGCGGTGACTCGGAGAGATTAGGGCAGTTTCGTGAAGTTCAGCTGAGAAGTGTTCTTTGAGGATGCTGCTGTCTCAAAAGCCAAGGCCGTTCCTACCAAGTCAAGCGGTCCCGCTGTCTCTGTTCATACTCATTAAAGGGAAAGGCGCTGCAGCGCTGATGTAGCTGAAGCACAAAGAGACGTAGACAGAGACACACGGTCTTAACCAACTCAGATGCTCTCGCACCCAGGTGATTCTGCCTGCGTGGTAGTTTTGAGTGTGTGGACTGACTCTGTGACCTGCCGGGACACCCAGAGGTGCCAGCTGCTGGGACACCCTTGAATGCATGACAGCCCATCGGTAATGGCCTCCCTGCCCTGCTCTTAGGCTCCTCTGTCCTTGGCCCTACCAGCAGCTCTGGGCATTTTTGCCAAGCGCTGCCCACCCAGAGGTGCTAAGTGGCTCCTAAGAGCCATCCCCAGGTGCCCCTCTCTGATGAGCCAGGGGTTCGCCTTCCGCGGAGGATGCGGAGTCGAGGCACGCAGGCCTGACTCATCCGATCTGCAGGGAGTGTTTGCTGAGAGCTTTTGCCAATTCTCAAATAAACTATATGATCGACCATCTTTATTGTCTTTGAATAAATTGAGCCTTCAAAAAAGTATGATTTTTTATCTGCCCGCTTTCCCCTTATTTTTAATTTTCCTCTCTTAGTGCATCCTCACTGCGAAAAACCTACGTGAAAACAAAACAGAATCCTAGGGCAAGCCAATCCACTGCAAGGAGATTTTCATTAAGACCATCTTGTATTTCTTTTCCACTGAAAACCCCAATGACAGTGTAATTACTCGAAATCAGTTGAAAACTTGCTGTGGTGACTTAGAAGGAGCTTTGCACTATTTTAATGCTCTACTCCACGGAAGGTTGTAGTTGTATACTATGGAAAATGGGGTGCTCGGCAGCAGCATGTCAAGGAGATGGTGTGGGAGTCGTGGTTCTGAAGAAGTCGACCAGCTTTCTTCAGGTCCCCTACTTAATGCTCAGTAGCGGAGGGCCACCCGTCGTTCGTTAGGCTGCATTCGTCTTAATGTTTGCAGGAAATATATTTACTAAGCTGTTTTATATCTACCTATGTCAACAGTGGATGAAGCAGATAGGTTCCTAGGAGGAAGATAAATTAGGAAGCTTTAATATTTCTTTTTACAAGAGACTGAGGGAGTAGCTCCGTGGTAGATGGTACTTACCGTATATAAGGCCCCAAAGCAAAAACCCACAGCCGAGCAGAAGGAGAGCCCCAGGGCCAGGGGAGGCCGTGGAGTCTCAGCCTTCTCCGGAGGTCGGCAGCTGGGCTTTGTTCCGCTGGAGGAAGATACAACCTATGGGTGTGGCTTCAACTCTGAGTAGTTCTTGTAGTGATACTTCTAGGTAGGTACTTTGTAAAAAATAGAAAAGAAATCAGACAGCACTCATCTGTGTGCACTGTTACGGTCCTGGTTCACTGTTGGGGCTGGAGCCCAGGGAAGAGGGGTGCTCATGGTCACGTGGCTCGCACCCTGCGCTGACGTCCAGGACGGTGGTCCAGGCACCAGGCGTGAGAAGATCTTCAGCTCTCAGGACAGCAGCAGGGTGGAGAGAAATGGAAGCTAGAGGTACTTTTCATAATGGTATTTACCTAACTTGCTGATTGGGTATGGAAAAGCTTACCACATTGGCTCTGGTAGTTTACCGGTCACAAAAACTTCCTCTAAAATAGTTACAGTATGTAATTTATAAAAATGGTTTATAGCTTGTAAAGATACTGACAAAGTTCCATTTGGTTTCTGTAGTTTTCATGCATGAAACATTTAATTGTTCTTTGAAAAACTCATTTTAATTCTTGCAATATAACTTCATAGGATTTTATCATTAGTTGTATAATCAGTAATCCGTTTATAGCTTGGTTATTACCACTTTTCTTTGTTGTAGATAACTATACAATGAATATCTTTATACATAACACAGTTTTGGTACTCAGGATTGTTTCTCTCGAGGTAGACGAGATCACCGTGTATGCAGCAAAGAGCTTTCTCGACAGACGGTGCTGGTACGCGCTGCGGATGTGTACAGGGCTCACCTGGTCAGGAGGCGGAGCGTTGCGCTGAAGGCCTCTGTGCACCTCCGCTCACATCCATGACCCTGGAGGCTCCCTGCCTCACAGCGTGTCTTTCTGTGCTGTCTTTTTTCACTGTAATTAACATATGGTTCACTCAGCACTGTCAAGAAGTCATAGAATAACCGTGGTAAGAAGGGAGCGTATGATATTCTCCCTTCACTGCCTGACATAGCGATGCCAGAATGATGTCTGAAGTTATTTGAGACAGGTCCACGAGGCTGCTGGTGCTGCCCTGGGCTGCTGGGTTTTACCAAGAGTTCCCTGTGCCTCGCCGTGAGCTTTCCCTGCCTTGGTACCGTACATTGCAGAGAATCAAAGTCATGCTGTGTACAACTCAGGACAAAAACAAATTCTATTTAAATCGTCTAGTGATCTAGGGGAAAATGAGGATGACTTCTGAAGTGGCATTATGCCAGTAATTGCTCCAGTTTTTGCCCAGCAAAAATTTTGCTCTCTTACCTTAGTATCTATAATTTCCAACATTTCTCCCCCTATTTTGTGTACTATTAGTTAGATTATTAATTTCTGCATGTGGAGCCCCAGGACCTGGCATCTCCTGATTGCTTGTCATTTTGACATTTTCTGTACCCATAAACGTTTCCTTGTGGTCATCTAATGGCTATAACATTATACATTATTTTGAAAGTTTATTATTTTAGGTTACTTATTAGCCGGCTGACTCGCCAGAGTGACAGATTAAAAATACAAAGTATGTCCACCATCTGCTCCTTCCCGTAACCCCCACACAGTCATGAGCTGAGAGATGAGCTGCAATGGGCCATTGCAGCGTCCCGTGGAAGGACAGGCCCGCGAGCCCGGCAGTCGAGCCGCCAGCACCCCCGGAGGGGACGACTTCTTCAGAAGCAGCCTGGCTGCGCTGCTCCCTGGGACCGTGGTCCAGACCAAGGGGGGTGAAAAATCTTCTGTTTGCAGGTCCAGCCTGACCTGTGATACACCTGAGTCCCCTCAAGGTGTCCTTGAGCGTATTTAAATACATCTCCAAAGGCAGGAGGAAGCCACACCAAGTGAAAACACGAAGGATACTCGCAGGTACGGTACAGCGGGGGAGGTTTTCTGCTGCGCCCGGACCCCGCTACTCCCTGAGAAGGTGGGCTCGCCAGGGCTGTGCGCGTCCTGCGTGGGAAGTGGGCGGAAGGAGGCCGTCTTGGGAGAAGCGCGCAGGCGGCCCACGCGGCAGGCGAGGTGCGCACCTGGAAGTGACGCGGAGACCGGGGAGCACGGCAGCCCCGCCGCCTCTGGGAGAGGGACGCCGTTCCGCCGCGCTGGGCCGGGTGGACTCCGGCCTGGCTCTCCTCACGCGCGCTCCGGCCGTTCCCTCCTCCAGCGGCTTTGCCGAGCGCGGCTTGAGGCTGTCGGGAGCAGGCGAGGGCTGAGGTCAGTCGCCCCCGGCTGGATGAGTCCTGTGGCTTTTGGGCCGTTTTCTCCTCTGTTCGGTCTATGGTCAGGCATTTCGTTTTATTTAATCGATTATCTTCTTTGAACTGCAGCGCTTCCGTAGCCTCGCTTTAGCCCCATGACACGGACAGGCTGTAAGCGCGGTTCCCTCCCCTGGAAGCGCAGCGGCCTCGGCCTGAGGCTGTTGAATGTGTTTCCGGCGGAGCCGGGGCTGGAGCGCCGCGGGGGTGACGCTGCGTCTGCGGGTTCCACACGCAGGGGCGTCGTGACCTTGGTGCTGATGGCCTCCGTAACTCCACTGGAGTGTTGTCCGCTGCCTCCACCATAGAATTATTTTGTTTTCCTTCTTTCGCAATAAATCATCTATTGTGAGACCCTGAAGTGATCCAGGCTTCTCACCCACCTCAGTGCGGACCGAGCGCCCGCTCGCCGGCGACTTGTCCTGGTCCAGTCTGCGCTGTGAGAGGCGCGCGGCCCCGACTCGCCCGGCCCAGTCTCCCGCTGCTTGCCAGTCAGCCAGTCTTGGCATCTGCTTTACCCGTTTGTTATTGGTGTGGATCCGTGGGCGCACGTTTTTCTCTGGTTATGATTCACTGACACATTCTGCTCGTGCGTGAGGCTCATCCCCGTGGGGGGCAGGGCACGCTCTGGTGCGACCGGAATTCCAAGGCTGTTCGTGTGCTTTGTGCCAGCAGCACTGGCATCTGCCATTCTGTGAGAGATTCCTTTTCGGTGGAGCAGGTGAGGCCTGCACGGCCCGTGTTTTCAGGGCGCCCCTGAGCCCGCCCGAGAAGCGTTAAGGCACCGTAGAGAATGTCTGTCTCTTGGCTGATGCCTGGCTTAGCCATGAAGGGCAGTTTAGATTTGCAGTTGTTAAGTGGAGAAAACATGTTCAGACCTATGTCTGAGAAGAAGATTGTTCTCCTTTTTAATTTGGAAGCCTTGGCTGTGGAGCCGATGGGACAGATGGCCTTCTCCGCGGGCCGCCCTCCGCATCTTAGTGAGCATCCGTGAGTCACCCTCGCCTCCTCCGCTGCGTCCCCGCACTGCGCGGCCCTTCTGTGCGGGAAAGGTCTCCTGAGCCCCGAAGGAGCAGCCCACACAGGCCTGGCGACTTGGCTACTGTTTGCTCTGGGCTGAGATAAAGTCCTGGCACCCCGAGTTAGAGGAGGAAGGGCTTGTTCAGCCCGTAGCTGGGTGGCTCCAGAGCAGGGTGGCACATGGCAGAGGGGCAGCAGTTCGTGGCGGAAGACAGCAAAAGCAACAAGGGACCTTAACAGTCTTCCTGCCCGTTTTGTCCTATCTACTTAGGGCAGGTGGCATGGACGCCCGTCATCCTGGCTTTGCACCATGAATTGGTTCCAGCATCACACTTTCTAGGTCAGCTGTCCAGAACCCACCTGTGACTGCTGCTGTGGGCATCTGGGCACCAGCTGTAGCACCAGGGTCGCTTGGACCCTAGTCTAGGGACCGCATCTCAGGCTGGGCAGCACGTGGTGTCCTTTTCCATGAGTCTCCTTCCTTCCTGGGCCCCGAGCTTCCCATTTACCTGATGGCTTCTGATATTTCCTCACCTTCCCTTGAGATCCTCTCAACAAAAATCTAGTGTAATGGTGAAGGAGTATTCGTTCCGTTTTACGTGTGAGGCAGTGAAGCGGAAAGCGTGGCTTTGCAGCAGGGAGAGGCTGGCAGGGCCACCGGTCCCGGCCGTTCCCAGCATGGGCTTCTGCTCTGCGGCCCGGGGCGCTGGGAGGCTGACTGGTGATCGGGCTCTGGGAGCAGCTCGGCCAGCGGAGACTGCCCGGGGTGGGCAGGCGTCTTCCTCTTGCCCAGCCTCCCTCTGGCCCCGTGTTTCCGAGTCAGAGCCGGAGCCCCGCTGTGTCCGCCCGGGGACCCGCCCTGGGATTCGCAGGGCCTTCGGAGGCGCAGGGCACTGCCTGTGGCCACGCAGCAGTCGAGTGGGCGCTGCCCTTCCTGCCGCCCTGGCCTCCTCCCCGGGCTCCCTCCGGATGGCACAGCCGCCTGCGGCTGGGAGCACCGCGAGTCAGGCTTCCGGGTCTCGGCGGGAGGCCCTGGCAGACAGAGCCCGCAGGCGGCCGGATGGGCTCTGGCCTCTCCTGGGCACCTGCTCCCTTCTTTCTTCTCTCTGCAGCCATATGCCAAGGGACTCGGAGCCCATGTGAGCACTGCAGACTGCGCAGCTGCGTGCAGGCTCGGGGTTGGCCGTGGTGGTGTCCGGGAGGGTCTTGGGGGGCGCAGTGGAGAGGGCCCTGGATTGAGGGGACCGCAGCCACCCTTGCTGAGGATGTGGGGGGCCCTAGGCCCGGACTCAGCAGGCTCTAGCTGGCCGTGTCCTCCTTTCTACGTGTTTGTTTTGTTATTTTCTTAAAACTCCACACTTAACCAATTTTTCAAGCAGCGGCAAAGATCATTTAAGAGTAAAACAATGGCAATTTATTGCAGTTACTCTGGGGCCCAAACCAGCTAAGCTTCGCCAGTAACCCGAAGGCCATTTATCCAGGAATTATTAGAGAGTCTGGAAACCCTGGAGTTCAGTGCAAAATACTGTACCCTGAATGAATGTGCTTTTCTGAGACTAGGCCTTTGCGACTTTCTGCGGATTGGCGGGCGTTTGACAGCCTTTCCCCCTAGCACGGCCCCCCGCGTGTCCTCCGCCGGCCTCTGTGCTCCTGCGGGTCCCAGAGTCCCTCCTGGAGTTACTGAACCGGGGGGCACGCACAGCGGCAGTCTCCCGGGCCGGGAGGCACGTCCTCCGTGCGCTCAGCGCAGGCACCAGCCGTCGTCGTCCACGCGCTCACCCGCGGGACGGCCCTGGTCCCTGCCGGCCCTGCCCTGCCTGAGGACCGCGGGTCACCCAGAGGTGGGATGGCGCCCTGGCCCTTTCAGCTGCCCCCGGAGGGGCCAGAGCGCGAGCTTGCGCCGGGGACGGGTCAGGTCTCCGGAGCGCACAGCTCTCGCGCCCTGCGGCTTCTCCGCCCCTGGCCCAGCTCGGCTCTTCTGGACCGAGGCTTGGCCGTGGCTTCCTCACCCCGCGGCTCAGCTGGAGGAAGAGCAGTGCCGGGGCTGACTTTAGACGTCAGAAATCATCCTTAAAGTCGCCGTAATTATAGGGTACTTTAGATGTTGTCATGAAATTTTTATTTTTGGTTTTGAAATATAATGCTATGAATATCGTCAAGGAAGAAATAAAACTATGGTGGCCACGCTCCAGAGGTGCGCTGTGAAGGCATTTGTACCACACCCCCGTCTCCTGTGCAAACCCCTGACCACTGTGCAGACAGAGCGGAAGCCCCGGCGACCTCCCGAGACAGCGGTTCCAGCGGCAGCAGAGGAAGGAGGCCTGGCGCCCGGGGGGCACGCGGGTCTCTGTGCGCGAGCGCAGGCTGGCATCTGCCTCCTGCCTGGAGACTCAGCCCTGTCCCTGTGCGTGGGGGTTGGGCTCAGCCTCGTCCGGGGCTCAGGTCTTCCTTCTCCCTGCTGTCGCGGAGGGAGGTCGTGCAGGTGACGCCCAGGACACCTAGGAGCGCTAAGCTAGTTTTGGACAACGAAGTGATGTCCTTTCAGGGTAGTATTTTGCAGAAGAAAGGAAAATGTCAGATTGTCTAGGAAATGACTTTATGTTACCCTCCCTGAGACTCACTTTTCTTTCCTGAGTGTGATTGTATCATCCAGTGTACTAGGTTATAAAGTGAGCCAGCACTGGTGAAATATTTGGCACTTTTTCTGGCCCACAGGTGTTTTGGAAGTGTGAAATCCTGGCCTCCTCAGCTCCCTCAATGCCTCCGTCTAAATGGCCCTTTGGTTGGAAGGGCAGTACCGGGCTCAGAGGCGTGGCTGGCTTCGGAGATGCCAGGGAATTGTACTTTGGGACAGGCACACACTTATCTCCCTGTGGAAGCGGCGTCGGGCTGTGGCAGGGTGACCTCAGACGTGCTGACGGGGTGAGCGTCCGGGCGAGAGGGGGCAGAGCGGCAGCACGGCTTCGGTGCGGGGAGCCTCAGTAGCGGACTTGGGAGCTTCCGTTTTCTCCTAAGTAGGTGGCTTTCTCTTCCCCTCCCCCATTTCCTCTTCCTTCTTCCTTCTCTGCCCTTCTCTTCTTCCTCTCCCCTCCCTCCGTGGCTTCTGTTTCAAGCAAATAGCCCTGGGTCAACCTGTTCAGCTCAAGAGAGAGTTGGCTGTCGGGCACTGCTCGCTAATGATGGGCACTGGTGAGATGCCACCAGCCGCCCTTTTTATGATCTTCAGAGTGAAGCAAAGCTTTGCACAGGCCTCCAGCTCAGCATCGATCTCAGATCCGTCTCATTCCACCAGAGAAGTTTGAGTATTTTTAGAAGTAACACTCACCCTAGCACAGCATATGGTGATATGTAATACCAACTGCTTATAAATTCTTGTTTTAATTAATTTCTAGAAAGCCAGGTTGCTTTATTTCCCCTGACGCCTTCTATCCGTGCAACCGTCCGAGGCGTCCTTGCAGTTGAGCCAGTGGTCACGGTGGGGCCGAGAGAGGAACTAGGGTGGTTTTCGCCTGGGACAAAGGCCCCTCCTCGGACGGCTGACAGGCTGCCGGGCTGTGGCTGCAGGTCTGTGGCGTGTCCGGTCCAGGCGCAGCGGAGGCCCGTCATGCGGCTGTGTGCCGCCAAGCTAAGGGACCGTGTAACGTCTAAAACCCCTGGCCTTTCAATAAAATAGGACAACTTCACGCGAGAAACATGGTGCGGCGTTTGAGTCGCTACCCTGAGATTGTGCTGTCGGGTCTTTTGGAGCCGCATGGCCGGGGTGATGAAGGGCCGTTTGGGGGAGAAGAGGTTTGAAGACCCAGCGTGGTCTCAGCGGCCGTGCGCCTCTGCTGCGTGCTCAGGGGGCCGCGCGTTCGCACGCAGAGAGCACGCGAAGCTGGTTGTGTCCTGTTTCTTTCCTATCTTGTCATGTTCCCGTGTGTTTTGAGGCCCACGCTCACGGCCGTATCCAGGCTTCTCGGCGCAGAGGACTCTGCGGTCCCGGCCACATCGCTCGCTTGCACTTTCCAGTGCTTTCTAGAGTTTTTCTGTAGCTAGTCTGCCCCCCCCCCCCCCGCCACTCGCCACGGAACTGTCTGGAGCTGCTGAGCAAAGTGCACGTGTCTACGCCATTCTTAATGGGGCCTCGCCTCTTGGGGTAAGAGATAAAAGTCCTCACTTTTAACAGGCTTCCGAATGACTTTGAAATTTAACTGGCCGCAGATCATTATTTTGGACTTAGGACGATGCTTTTCGTGTTTTCAGAATCTGACCTGTAAGCGAAGTCCACTGAATTTTCTGAGGCAGCAAAGTGGCCATGATGCCTCCCTCGGTGCGTGGCCCGCTCGTCTTCCATGACTGCCAGGGCATCAGTGGCCACAGGCAATGCGGGCAGGCGGGCGGCTCTTCGAGCTCCGGCCCACGCGGTCGGCCCCCGTGCTCCGTGCTCCAGGGCGGCGGGCTGTGGGGACCGCGAGGGGGTAACGACTGGTCCACGGCTTCCTCGTGAGACGTGACTCCGTTACTGACGTGGCCCCAGAAACGTGACACCCCAGCAGAGGCTCACACGTCCACATGGTAGCCCACCCTTCGCTGTCCCTGTGCTTCTTCTGAGTCAGTTTGTCTTTAGAAATAAAAGGAAGAGCGGAGAGTGCTGGCAGTTCACTCCCGTGGACAGCAGGAGGGCCCCAGCCCGCCCCCAGGGCACGCAGTCAGTATGCAGGCTGTGGCGAGGGGGAGTTATTTTTCAAAGTCTTTGGATATCAGTCTTCTCATCTCTAAAATGAAAGCTTGGTACTGTAAATTGATCTTTGAGGCCCTTCTCAGCTCTAGTAAAATCTGTCCGAAGTTGTATTTTCCAGAAGGTAATCAAAATTTAATGACGGTCATATTTTTGATATTTTGGATTTCTCTACCTGCAGCCTAGCCCTAATTTCTTAGTTTTTAAAATTTATTTTTCCATCTCTGTTACTCTCCCCGTTTTCCTAGATTTATTATGAACATATGATATGGTCTGCCGTCTGTGGAAAGACCCAGAGTGTCCGGCTGGGCTGAGGGTTAGGTAAATTATTTGCACTGACGGGCAGGCTAACTGCACTTTGGCCAGGTGGGCTTCTGCTCTGCCTCTCAGTTTCAGGGAAACCGTACCTGTTCACAGCCGCAGAGGGAGCGGGGTGTGCGTGGGCCTGGCCCAGAGCCTGGCCTGGCCGCCGTGACGCCCGCGTGTCATGGGGCGCGGGTGCCTGGAGGGGCAGCGAGTGTGTTTGGCGCGTTTTCCTCGTCTGAAAGGTGGTGAGAGGCCGGAGCAGGTAAGATCAAAGCAGACCTGTCACTGAGCGCTCATGTTCCTGAGGAATCTTCTGCGTTGTCGGAGAGACTAAGACAATTGTAACAGGAAACTCCGTCCTGCTGTGGTGAAAACTGCTATTCCAGCTGCGGCGTAGAGCATGTCGGCGGCTTCCACACTGATGCACATCCAGCACGGCGGCGTGACGTGTCCCGACCCCTCTCCACGCGTGCCGCGTGCTGACCGTGGGCCAGAGTAACTTCCTTCACTAGTGCAGAGAGTTGGTTTGTGGACGTACAAGAAAAATATGAGAGTGAACTATTTTTACATTTTTTTCCAAACTTAAAAATATTTGGTACAACTGATTGAGTTTAAGTAGATAAAAAATGTGTATAGTTTACAAATAAATATATTGAGTACCAGCATGGTGAATTTTTAACGTACTAGGATTTCTATGTAGTTAGACCGTGATCTTAGATTATCTAGGTTTTTCTAAAAGAGTGTGTCTGCAAAGGCCCTCTCACTCCTCACGGCCAAGCAGCGAGATCGCCCTTTTCCTGAGAAGACTGTTCTATGCAGTCACTGCCTGCTGCGTCCAGCCAGCCCTCGCTGACTGTGACCCACGGCTGTTCATAAAGGAGTTGATTTCAAGAACCTATTTCTTGTTTTCGCAGCATTTACTTCAAACAGAAAGAGCAGCTTCGTATGAACTCTCTCTTGTCCAGATCTTCGCGTTCATCCAGACAGATGCTGTCTTTGGTGAACCCTGGCTGCTCTAACAGTCCCTGCCAGTGCTTCTTTTGCTGGGTTTTGTTGCCAGGCGGGGCCCGTAAGCGAGGCTGCAGCTGGGTCTCTAGCTGGAGCAAAAGGCTGGCGCTGCAGCCAGTAGCCTGTGCAGGAGAGAACCGTGCAGTCCTGCGACCCTGCCCCGCGCTGGGAAGTTTGCGCCCTCAAGGTTCTGACTGCCGTCCCCAGGCGTAGCATGACAGGGTCCAAGGAACCTCAAAATAGCCTCCATTTTCTTTTGTCTTTACAATACCACAACCATCTCTTCTCTTTTCTGAAATTAAGCTTTTCAATTTGTCCATCCACAGCTGAAAGGGACTGGCTTTGGAAAGTCTAGAAGTCGGCTCATTGGTGACTTATGTTCATTCCTTGCTTGTGGGCTTATATTTACATTTTTGATATTGACCTGAAAAATGTCGATACTTTGTTGCGCTTTCGAAATTAACCTGGTGTTTCCTCTGGGGCATGTTCAAGCTTTGATTTTCTTGGCAGAAGCATTTTATTTTTGGAGCTGAGCTCCTGTTTTTTGGCGTTGTTTCTGGAGAGGCTTTACTAAAGCTTGAAGCTTTCTTGGCCACATACAATACAATAAAAAGTCATCCCTATGAATTTATGGGGCAGCTGAATGAGAGGATTAGTGTAACACATGTAACTGAATGTTTTCGGTGACCGGAATGAGGCCGGTGACTCTGGATGCCTCGGTCAGGCACACGGTGGGGAGGAAGGTCCTGGGCGGAGAAGGTGAGCGTCTCAGGCTCGGGGAAGGCAGAGGCGCCTGCGGGAGGCCCAGAGCCCAAAGCAAGTGTTGTTTGCAGTGCTCTGACGTGAGTGGGGCGGTGGGGAAGGCCTGATGGACGGGTACCGAGCTGGCCGGGAGGCCCAGGTGAAGGTCGGCCCCTCTTCCAGCACGCGAGTTCTGGGCGCGGGGCCTGCGCCTGTGCTCGGAGCCAGGATGCAGCGTCTGCCCTGAGGACACCGGCAGGTGGAGGAGCCGGTGGGCGCTGAGAAAGGCACAGGCAGCTGACCTGCTCCGCAGCAGGTGCCCAGAGCCATGCCAGCTCCTGGGGACGTGCTCAGTGCAGCTGTGATGCCCAGGGCTTTGGGCACCAGTGAAGTGAGGGACACAGCGTCGGGGCCCGGGGGGCCCCCGGACTGCTCCGGGTTCCAGCCACAGACCTCGCCGCAAGGCTTGCCGAGGTCGGAGCCTCGCAGGGGCAGCTGGTGCTTCCTCTAGCTGCCATTTACCAGCCAGGCAGTGGCAGCAGGTGACCAAGGGTCCTGGAGCGAATAGGTTATATGTGGCACATTGCCTGGCAAGGCGGGCAGAGGAAACCCATAGTTTGGCTCTGCTGGCACAAACGTGGTTAACTTATCTCCGTTCTCCACAGTGCTTTTCACAGAATGTCACTTAGATGTGGGGTTCCTGTATGTGTACAGGCACTGGGCGTGCTTGAGTACCGAGTATAACTGATAGCGCTTATAGTCGTTCTTTAAAAAGTAGTAAATAGCACTGTGCAAGCTGGGGCTGACACTGCAGGCGGCGCTGAATGGCACTGCCACCGGGGGCGGCACAGCACTCGCGGCCGGGGGACCACCAGAGGGCTGCACCGCAGAGGGCCCCTGTGGTGGGCAGCCTGCCCGCGCCCACGGCCCAGCCCCCACCCCTCGGCCCGTCCTTACAGACGGCGCTGTAGTGTACTTCCAGCCCCACGGCCGAGTGTGCGCACACGGACCCGGCTCAGCAGACACACGGCGGGTCCCGACCCCTCGTTCTGTGCGGTGTGCTGACCGTGCCGTCGGCCCCAGTGATTTCCAGTCTAACCGTCCTGTTAGTGCTGAAGGAAATTGGATACCGTTTTCTTTCACTTCAGGAAGGTTATTTTTCCATTGTTCACATTTTCTAGTTTTGAGTTAGTATCCTTTATCCTAGATCAAGCCACTTTTAACCTATACCAGGAAAAATTTGAATTTGAAATTAAGGTGGACTTTTAATTTATTTAGTTCACCTTGTGCCCTCTGCATTAGCATTTAGTTCCCTTACCCTTAACATAGTTTTTGAAAGCCACAGTCAAAATTGTTTATGACAGTTATTATAATTATTTATTATAATAGTTTTCTGCAGTACTTTTCCTGGGTGGTACTTTTCCTCTTCGTGGTTTTAATTTCATAATCGTTATTCTAGTGTATTGGACACTGGAACAGAATGGAGGTAGGGCTTCCGTTTCCCCATCTGTTCTAATTGCTGAACGCTTTTTCTGTTTTGCTTCTAGTAGGAACGCTGCGCCTGTTGCCTCCCACTCAGGCCCTGCAGTGCCGGAATGAGCAAGGTGCACTCAGGGAGGGACCATTTGGTGCTGACACGGCCTCTTCTGTAGCCAGCCTGCTTTCCAGGGTGGAAAGGGTGCGGCCTCCGCAGAGGGCCCGGGGTGCACTGAGGCGTCGGGTCTGAGGGATCCCGGTCGGAGAGCGAGCCCTGCACTGCAGCCCTGCTGTGTCTCCGCCTCACAGCTCAGGGGCCCAGCCGGCCTGAGTCGCTCAGCGCGCTCCGAGGATGGCCGCGGCGTGAAGGCCCTCACAGCGGGGAGAGGGAGAGCGCCCCGGACAGGGGGCATTGGACACAGACCGGGACGCGCAGCGTGGCGCAAGTCCAGTCCCCTCCCTCCGTGTCCTGTGCCCTGTGAGCCTAAACTTCCTCCTTGGGGGAGGTGAAGGGAAACCGTCAGAAGCCATGCTCACCTGTTCATAACCACCTCAGGCGTATCGCTAGTGATGTAGACCAAGCACTAGGCTCATACTCCTCCTTCAAACTTATCTCTTAATTTAAAACATCGATTTCATAGAACTGACATTTCTCAAAATGTCTAGGTGAGGACTAGAGTTTGCTCCTTTCCCGGGACTTTTTTCAAGTCTGTGTCAAAAGTTCTTGTGATATCAGATGCTCGTTTGTTTATTCACCTAGTATACCATTATTTACTGGGTTTCTGCTACATTCCAGTCAGGGGCTGAGAGCCAGGACATGTAACTCAGCAAAGCACATAAGGCTTCTGACCTAAGAAATCCTCTTGGTAAGTAAATGAAAGCCCTGTCATTGCCACTTGTGAAGAATTCCATACCAAAAAATGAATAATGAGATGGAGAAGAGTTGACAGACATGGTGGGAAACCCTTTTGGAGAGAGTGGGGAATATAATATGTAAACAGAGTGGGGACCTCGCGTGTGGTCTCGGCCGGAACCGCCGGCCTCTGAGGTGGTCCCTCTGCCCAGCCGAGAGCGCCAGGGGGCGTCAGCCCTGCCCAGCGGTGCTCTCCTGCCAGCCCGCTGCTCGCGGGGCCGCAGCCCCTCCAGGGTGGGCTCCTGCCGTCTCTGCATTTCCCTGGTTCTCAAACTTCCGTGGGTTGGAAAATCACTGGAGATTCGCTGGGATCACACTGCTGACCCCTCCTCCGGGGTTCAGGGGCCAGTGGAGCTTGAGAAGTTCAATTTCTAGCAGGTTCCTGTGTGACATCGATACTGCTAGGTTTTGAGAACCGCTTCGCTCTCAGATAAATAAGATTATGTCTGTCATCTGTTTTTGTATAGCTTCAAAATACATACTGGGGCTCTGGCAGTTACACAGTGCTGATTATATTGCTAAATATGTACTGGTACTATGCATGTTATGTCACTGATATTTATAACACCCTCGCGGCAGGTATGAATATTTTGCTCCGTTACCAGTGAGGCAGAGGAAGCTCAGAGGACGTGAGAGACTTCAGGGCCCCTGAGCAGCGGGAGGTGGAGCCGGAATCGGAGCGGGCAGGTCAGCTCCGGACTCCGTGCGCTTCTTAGTCATTAAGCTAAGACGGAAGCAGTGATAGGGTCTCACTCCTGGGGTTTTTCAGTTGATGGTTATATGAGATAAACTGTGAACTTGTTTTCTCAGGTCTCTTTCCCCTATTTTTATTTCATACATACGGTGGAGTTTAACCTAGTAGTTACCGTGTCTTTGGTGCTTTACCTTGTGAGTAGGACGTGACTTGTGGCAGGAGAGGCTGGGAACAGTCGCTCTATCAAGGCGCTTTTAGTTCCCGTGGGAGTTCTGTACCGCACACATTAAAATGAAGTCATTGCCATTTTCTCTCAAGATATTTAATCTCTAATATTTAATCTCTGATTTCTCTAAAAAATACAAAAATCATGGATTATAAAGTTAAAGGAAAACTGGACTTCATCAAAATTTGTTTATTTAGAGGTACAAGGATCTCTGGATCCCCAGGATAAAAGGCAGGCCATGGACTGGGAGAAAATATCTATAAAACATAAAGCTGATTCAAGGCTTGTGTTTAGAATATATCACAGCTCTTAGGAGAGACAGCGCCTGAAGTACGGGCAGAAATTTGAGTAGACTCACCCTAACGAAGTACATCAAATGACCGGCGAGCACGGGAGAAGCGGTCCCCGTGGCTGGCCGTCAGGGGACGCGTGTCAGAGCCGCGGCGACCTGGCGCCCCCGGGCCGTCGGAGCGGATGAGGCGCTGCTCCCGGGGTCACAGTGAAGCGGCCGGCTGGAAACAGGCGGGGAAGCTGTGTCGTGAACTGCTCAGGGGCCGGCCGCGTGACCCGGCAGCCCGGCGCCGAGTCCTCACGGGCCCCGTGTGGATGTCACAGCAGGGCCTTTCACGAGCCCCCGCGGGACGCAGCTGAATCACGATGAATCGGCATGTAAAATGCTACCCAGTGATAAAAAGAGCTGAATTTGGATACATGAAAATACCTGTGGAAATTTTAAAAAGATTGCCAAAAAGGAAAGAGGTCACATCCAAAAGACTGAATACCGCCCTGTCATTTAATAAAGTTCCACGAGTGGGTTCCTAGTGAGAGCGCATCAGTGGCTGCGTGGCTGTGCCCGGAATTGTGAACAGTGTTAATGACAGAGGCGTGCTGGGGACTTTTTGGCGTGATAGTAGTGTTGTCCCAAATGTAGCAAAGATTACAAGACTGTCTGCAGTTATGAAAGTCTCAAGCTATACAATTAAAACAAGCGACCTTTATAACATTATTTTAACTGTAATTAGTTTTCAAAATAATAAAATGTGCTTTAATGTTTAAAACATGAAAAAATACGGCTTTTATCAGTTATCTTATTTACTTCTATTAATTAAACATTCTTCAGGAATGCTAAATATAATAAGCATTTGGTTTTTCTCTTTGTTATAAATAACATTTATGCAATTTGTAAGCTCTTTGTTTGCTTTTCTAATAGAGTTATTTCCACTTCCTATTTAGAAAGCGAACAGATTTATAGGATACATTTTCGGGTTAGAAGGAGAAAGCTTAAACTTTATACTGTTGGTGAAAATCAGTAACACTGTGAGTGTCTGGAAGGCTGCCTGCGGTCCTGAGGGTGGCTGGAAGCAACCCCCGCCCTCAGCAGGCGCTGACCCTGGGCTGCGTGACCCCTGGGGCTGACGTTCTGCCTTATTTCTCCCAACGCTTTGTATGGTTTTCAGCGCCAAACACAAATAATGTTTTGAGATGCTTATTTAAAAAGTATTTTTTTGCCATGGCCATTATATTTATTCATCAGCATACTATTGCTATGTTCTGCAAATGAAAGCTATATGGTATTAATATTCAGATCAGCTTTAATATACTAGGCTTTTTCTTTCAACCTGGTGCCTTATATAACATATATACTTTATAACATTGTGTTCTAACTTTTAAAGTTGATTTGTAAGGAAGCCCAAGTTATAGAAAAGCTTCCTTTTTAAAGAGATTACCTAAATTTATGCATAAATTTTAAGTAGGATCCTGGAATTGAATTTAGATATATAATTAAAGAACCCTTTTAATTTAAGAAAATTGAAAAAAACATGTCTGGTTTTACTAGGGTGAGATCATTGTAAAAACTTAAGCTGTTATAAAGAAGTCTTTTTGTAATGAATGCTATTTTATCAACTTTGAAATACTATAAATTCTGAATTTGTGTTGAATATTGCATTCTAGCCTTCTCATTCCCAGTAGTGCTTCCAAGAAAATGGCTTTTCCAGTTCCTCTGAAATTAAGTTCTCTTACAGTCTCCTCACTGCTTCTGATTTGTTCCAGTAGCTGCTAAGGGCACATATGCATTAGTTACACTAGTCTGCATGTTTGAATCCAGATTCACACTTTCTAACCGTAAGAAGTTAACAGTTATCACTGTGTTTTCTAGGTTAATTTGTAAAAGAAAATTATTTTTAAAAAGGTTAGATACTCTCATCACCAACGTGTTTTTATGTCTTTGTTGCACAAAGCATTATACCAGATATTGTGAGGGAAGACTAATAATTAATACTAGGCAAGTTCATATTGTATCCCAGATGCAAAATTAAATGCTAAATGGGAGTGATTTTATTTAATGCTGCAACAGCTCTGAGAGAGCCTTTGTGACAGACACTTCTGTACATGCTCAGGGGTACACACAGCCAGATTTTAAGATTTAAAGAAACTTGCTTTCGGAAGTTGTAAATTGGTAGAGCTCAGGTCGAAATTCAGGCCATAGGCCTTTTGTTCTTAACTCTCACAGTTAATGTCCAAAGCTTTCTTTTCTTAACTGTACAACGAGGATAACATTCCAGTTTCCGGCCAAGATTAAGTAAAACAAGGCTTTAAAACACTTGGCACCTTGTGGTAAGCACTCAGTGGCAGTGATTTTTATGGCTGCCCTTGGGGAGGGCGTGTAAAGATTAAAGTATGAACGTAAAGTACTTAGCACAGACCGGCAGACTCCAAACCGGACTGAGAGCTGACAGCGTGACCGGTGTTTGGGGAAAGCGCACGGTGGAGACGGCCGGAAGGAATGTGCAAAGCTGTTGGCATGGGACTGAGGAGCTGGCATCAGTGGCGGGTGCACCTCAGTCCCTGCCCAGTGTACCAGGCCACCCCACACCTGCTAGGGTCTCTTATGCTATTCAGCACCCATTTCAGGCCTACCTCAGTCTTCATCTCGTGCCCCAGGCCAGTTCTGAGTCCCGACCTAGTGACTGGCACCTTCTGTGGACCCACTGGAGTCTCTTTCTGGCATCTCACATCAGTGCCGGGACCACCTGAGTTTCCACCGAGCGCTCTGCGTCTCTTTACCTGGCACAGTGAACTGGTCCCGCGCCTTCCTAGTTTGTCTGGCACCCGGTGCTGGTCCTGGGCCCACCAGAGTCTACTCCAGGAAGCTCTAGCCTGCTGGCTTCTCCACCCAGTGTCCATCCGCCCACGCTTCTGTGTACCCACCGGAGCCTGGCACCTCGCATCAGCCACAGGCTCCTGGAGTCTCGTGGTCTCCCTCAGTCCCACCCAGAGGCTTGTACTGGGGTCCTGTGGGCAACAGACTCTCCACCTAGCACAAAGCACCAGGCACTTCTGAGTTTCTGCAAATGCAAGGGAGCAGAGTTATGAAAAGTTTAAAGAAGAGGTGAAATAACTTGACAAGTTCAAAAGGGAAATGATCCAAAATTTATAGAGTTAAAATTCAAAATGTCTAATGTGCTTTTAGGGAAAATAAGTAAAAAATTGGAGGATCTGACTGAAATGGTTCAAAACATGAGGACAAATTCACCAAACATATAGAATCAAAAGAAAGGAATCAGATAGAAACAAATGAAATAAAAATTGTATAGAATTCATCGATTGCAGAAGTGACCAATGTGATGATAGTGTCTGAAATAGAGAACAAAATGGTAAATAAGATCTAGAATATTTTCCTTTCTATAGTATAGTCTTTATTGTAGCACATGGTACTTTCTCCAAAATAGAGCACAAAGTAGCTCACAAAGCCTGCTTAAATAGCTATAAGTGAAAGAAAATAATTCCTTGTTTACTTTCAAACTACTGTACAATTAAATTAGAAATTGACCACAGAAGAAACCACAAAAATTCAGAGGCACTAGAACATTAATAATGCACTCCTGACCACTCAGTGGATGGCAGTAGAAGCAGGAAAGAAATTAAGCGATCTGTGGAGATGCATGGCAGTAATACACGTGCACCACCGGGACACAGTGAGAACAGCCCCAGGAGGAGCCCGCTGCGGTCACGGGTGAGAGTGTGGCCAGCAGGACGGAGTGAGCTCAAGGAAGTGACCTGAGCAGGGCCCCTAAGGTACTTGAGAAACCAAAATAACCCAGCCCCAAACTGAAATTAAGGAGAAAAATCGTACAGGTGAGAGTGGAAATCAATGAAATTGAGACCAAAAAATAATCCAAACAAATGGATGAGCTAGTTGTTTGAAAGAATAAACAAAATAGATAAACCCTTATCCAAACTTACCGAGAGAGGGAGAAAAGAATTACATCAAAGCAATTAGAAATGAGAAAGATGAAATCACAACAGACACCATCAAAATCCAGAAGGTAGTAGCTACTATGAAAAATTATATTCCAACACATTAGAATATTTTGAAGAAATTCCTACATATGCAAATTACCAAAGTTAACCCAAGAAGACAAAAAATGCTAAACAACCCAATAATAAGCAATAGAACTGAGAAAATAATAATAAACTTATGAACTAAAAGACTCCCAGGACCTGATGGAATCACTGCTGAATTCTATAAAATGTTTAAGGATGTTATATCACCTGTATTCCTCCAGCTTGTCAAATAAACCAAAAAGAATAGTGTGCTTCTAAATTCGTTTATGGAAACAAACATCCTCTGAACCACAACCAGGTAAAGACCAACTAAAACTACAGAGCAACCTCTGTCGTGAATGAGATGCAAAAATCCTGAAGCAGAAAGAAGCACATAGAATGCAGCGTATCACCAGAAATATCACATATTATGACCAAATGGGCTTCAACTCAGAGATGCAAGAATGGTTTAAATATACAAATCAGTAAAGGTAATATATCATGTGAAAAGAAGCAAGATCAGAACCATATGATTGTAATTGCTGGGTGTGGTGGCTCACGCCTGTCATCCCAGCACTTGGGAGGCAGAGGCAGGAGGATTGCTGTGAGTTCAAGGTTTGCCTGAACTACGTAGTAATCTCAGGGCCACCTGAACTACAAAGTGAGACCCTGCATTTAAAAAAAAAATGATTGTACCAACAGAAGCAGGAGAGTCTTTTGGCAAAATCCTACACTCCATCATGATAAGAGCACTGAAGAAAATAGGTATAGAAGGACCATAACAGAACTTGATAAGAGCTATTCAGTCCATCTCAAATCAGCATCACTTTAAATGGAGAAAGATTAAAGATTCTAAAATTAGGATAAAGACAAGGATGCTCATTATCACCACTTCTATCAATAAGGTACTTGAAACTTTAGCTAGAGCAATCAGACAAGAGAAAGAAATAGAATGGACATACATAGAAAAGGAAGAACTCAAAGTATCCTTATTTGCAGATGATGTGATAGTCACATAGACAATCAAAAGAATTCTACAAAAAAATTCTTAGAATTAATAATCTTCAGCAGTGTAGTAGGGTACAAAAACACAAAAATCAATAGCAGTTGTGTACACTAATAATGAACTCAGTGTGAAAGAAATTATGAAAGAATATCATTCATGATAGCACCAAGAAAAATTAAATATCTAGACATTAACCTGACCAGGGCAGTGAAAGACTTTTACAAAGAAAACTACAGTACTCCAAAAAAAGGAGATTGATCCGGGCATGGTGGCTCACGCCTGTAGTCCCAGCACTTGGGAGGCAGAGGCAGGAGGATTGCTGAGTTCGAGGCTTCCTTGGGGTACATAGTGAGCTCAGGGCCAGCCTGAACTGCAAAGTGAGACCCCGTCTCAAAAAAAAAGATTGAATAGAAAAATCAGAAAATGGGAAGATGTCTCCTGCTCCTGGATAGGCAAAACTAATATTGTCAAAATGACTGTATTCCCAAAACTGTTATACAGATTCAATGCTGTCTCACCCAAAAATATCAGGAGCATAATGCACAGATCTAAAGCAATCCCAGACAGGAGCAAAGCAGCAGGCATCACAGTACCTGACCTGAAGCTGTACCACAAAGCAACGGTGATGAAAACCAGACAGTGGACCAATGGCACAGCATGGAGGATATAGGAGCATCCTCAGATACAGCTGTTTGATCTTTGACGAAAGGCCCAAAAGCATATATTGGAGGCAAGGTAGCCTGTTGAAAAGATGGTGCTGGAAAACTGGATACCTCTTTGCAGATGTAAATTGCACCTGTACCTCTTACCATATATGAAAATAAAACCAAAATAGACCAAAGCTGTAAACATTGAAATAGAATGTTGAACCTGCTTCAAGATAAAACAGGCGAAACACTTGAAATCATGAGTGTGAGGAAGGATTTTTAAAACAACCCCAATTGCATAAGAAACAGCAGCAAAAATAAATGGTATTAACATCAGGTCAAAAAGCCTCTTTATAACAAGGGAATCAATGAGTAGAGACAGATGGGAAAAGTTTTTGCCTGCTGCTCCTTAACTAGAGGGCTAGCGTCTAGAATGTATAAAGAACTTTTACAAAATAGCCCACTAGGGGCCGGAGATTTAGCTCAGTGGTTCCAGCGCCTGCCTCGCAAGCACAAGGCCCTGAGTTCGATCCCGGTAACCACATACAATGCTGGGCGTGGAGACTCACGCCCACCAGCCATCAATACCACATACCACAGGGCCGGGTGTGGTGGCTCACGCCTGTCATCCCTGCACTCGGGAGGCAGCGGCAGGAGGATTGCTGAGTTCGAGGCTTGCCTGGGCTACATAGTGAGCTCAGGGCCAGACTGAACTACAAAGCGAGACCCTGTCTCAAAAAAAAAAAAAAAAAAATAGACCACCTAAAAGACCTAATGCATAAATGGGCAAGTGAAACAAATACTCCTCAGAGGAAGTATAAATGACAACAGATACATGAAACTGTGTTCAGCATCTCAGACCATTACAGAAATGTAAATTAAGCAATTCTAAGATTCTGTCTTAACAACAGAAAGAATGGTGCTCATCAAGAAGTCAAAAAATAACAAATGTTGGCTCCTACGTTGGTGGGAATGGAAACCAGTCCATTCACAGTGGAAATCAGTATTGAGATTTCTTGAACTAAAAAAAGACATTCCTTATGACCCAAGGAATCCCCATTAGGTGTCTTCCTCAAAGGGCTAGAGATGTCCTACTGCAGCAATAGATGGATGTTCATTGTTTCAGAAGCATTTAGCTATTACAACCTGTAAGGTCCTGAATTTGATTCCCAGTACCATATACCACAATACCAGGTGTGGTGGCTCTCACCTATCATTCCAGCACTCGGGAGGCAGAGGCAGGAGGATTGCTGAAGCTTGCCTGGGCTACAGAGTGCGCTCAGGGACAGCCCGAACTACAAAATGAGATCCTGTCTAAAACAACAACAACAACAAAAAGACAAATTTGAGACACTTGTAGAAAAATGGATGCACCTAGAAAATATGTGGAGTGAAATAAATCAGACACAAAGCATAAGTACCATATAATATCTCTTATTTGACAGGTAAGGAATACAGGAGGTAAATGCTTAATGAATCAAGAAGACATATCTCTTGCACACGGGAAGCATACAGGAGTCTGAGGACACAGGGGGTGGGACAAACAGCATGAAGAGCTGCAGTACACAGGGTCCTAGTAACCTCAGTGGATGGAGACATTGCAAGTCATAAATGTGAGCTACAAATAATAACAAGTTAAACATGGGAAAATGAGGTTTAGAATAAAAGGATGCGAGGGAGGAACCAGGGAGATTAACAACAACAACAACAAAACTGAATTAAGTGCATGTTCCTACTCAGAATGAAGGTAAATTTCATTCTGAGCAAACTATATATGCAACATACCATTTTGGGGATGAAGAAAATAATGTGGGGTGTTTCTGTTATCCTCAATAAGAGTGTGTAATACTCTCTTTTTTCTTAGAGAAGCCTAAATACTTTTTCTTGCTTTGCCTAAACTTTGGACCCATAACTATTTCAAACCGATTTGTTAGACTTCTGCTGTGATAAAGAAATGAAGAAAAATAATAGCTAACAGTTTTGACATACTTGTACTGAAATGGTGTTTAATATATCCAGATGTTCTATTTAGAAACAAATGTGGAGCGACTCATACTTTAACCTAGAGGAGAAACCTTCACATCTAGCAGCTTTATTTAGTGTCTCATATATCTCCATTTATTGACAAGAATATTTTTCCCAAATTAAGTCAACTTGACATCATACCAAATTTAATTAGCACTTGGACCAAAAACAACACTTGAAGTATCATTTTCACTCAGACTCTTTTTTTTTTTTTTTTTTTTTTTGAGACAGGGTTTCGCTTTTGTAGTTCAGGCTGGCCCTGAGCTCACTATGTTGCCCAGGCAAGCCTCGAACTCAGCAATCCTCCTGTCTCTGCCTCCCAAGTGCTGGGATTACAGGCGTGAGCCACCATGCCTGGCACTGTAGTATGCAGTATTGATTGCTGGTGGGCGTGAGTCTCTACGCCCAGCATTGTATGTGGTCACCGGGAATCGAACTCAGGGCCTTGCGCTTGCGAGGCAGGCGCCGGAACCGCTGAGCTAACCCTCCAGCCCTCAGACTCTCTTCTTAGTTAAGGAATAAACTATCTTATATGTTGTATATGGACATAAAAATGAGATGTGATTACTGCCAGGGTTTCCCTTAAACTAGAAATAGCTGCCATCCCTGTAACAATTCAGTGTACACAGAAGAGCATGATGTGCAGCCTGTGTGGCCCTCGGATCTCACAACCGAGGTCACCGCTACACAGCAGGTGAAGTGAATTTCCTGTGCTGTCCAGGGGCCGTTTTCCTGGCCAACGAAGGAGGAATGTTGCGGTGAGATCGCGGGAGAAAGGTAACACGAAGGCTGCAGTCGCTGTGTTACCTTGATGTTATTTGGGGCCTCGCAGTACGTGGGATTGTTCATGATGCTTCTTCCTGTGGGAGCGTCTTGAGGCTTTCCTCGTGGACGGGTGTCCGCTTCGTGGAGACGCCTTTGCTGCTTCCCCCGCCCCCAGGCCCTGTCCCTGACTGTGGCGTCATAAGCTTTGCCCGGGGCCGGGCTCCGGCTGTCACTGACCGAGGCCGCGTCTGATTCGATTCTTTCCCGTACTTGGGTGTGAGTAGCTGCCCGCGCATCCGGCCGTGGTACGAACAGTAAGAATGAGAATGGAAAGCGAGCAGGGTGCGTCCTGACGCTGTGGATTATTCGGCCGGCTGGCGAAGCGTCTTCGTGTTAAACGTTCTCACGGGTGACAGGGGTTGGCACCGCGGGCACCGCGCAGCCTTTCTCGGGCGAGGCCTCCTGCTTCTCCGGGGTGAGCGCGGGGCGGGAGCGCGCGGGGCGCAGGCGTTTCTAGCGGGAGCGGGAAAGGGCCTTCGGGGCGCGTGGCTGGGCCCTTGCCGGGTCTCGCCCCCACGCTAGCCCCGGGCCCCGGGAGCGCTGGACGCCCGCGGAGGGGCACGGCCGAGCCACGGGCTGCTAGAGGTCTGGACCGCCGTCGCGAGAGGGCCGGGCGGGCAGCGGTCCTGAGCTCGCGGCGCGGAGCTGTGGCCGGGGAAGACGGCGGCGCTTCCCGAGCTGCGTCGCGGCTGGAGGGCGGCCGGCCGGGGCTGCTCACGGAAGGGCACAGGTGTCCCGGTGAACATTAATGGGGCATTCTCAGGGCACGGATGAGGAGGGTGTGTGCTGACCGTCTTGGGAGAGAGAGACGTTGTCAGGTTTCTAACAAAGCCCTGGAGCAGCGCTGAGAAAGGTCGCTGTGCGGTGTGTTGACATCACGGGGTCCCGCCGCCGTGCACGCCGCATCTTGGTCTTTGATTTTACCCTCACTCTGCCCAGCAGCTTCTAGGACACACCAAGCCCCGGAGACAGCAGGGAGGGCCAGGCCAGACGGTCAGGTGCGCGTCCCGTGCCAGCCAGCGGGCAGCCAGCTCAGAGGACTCCACACCCGGCTGCTGCTGCGTCTGCTGCCTGCCGACCCCGCTGCCCTGCCGAAGAACGGATCGTCCTTCCTCGGTGCCTCTGTTCACGTTTCATTCAGAACATCTCCTTAGAATCTGATGACGACCCGTCACCGTAGGGTTCCCGCAGCGCCGCCCCTGAGTAGCTGCGCTCTCAGAGGGAAGGGGCTGTTCTATATTTCATGATCAGCAAAGCTTTTAAGTCAAACGAATGGATAATCAGTCATTGAAAATATAATCGTACATAGGAATCTTGCCTTTGTGGCTGGACAGCTGAGCTTTTGATTTATTCACGGACCCTTGTGCCTGAGCCAGCGTGGCTGTCAGTCATGCTAATCCAGAACCATAGATCGGGGCTCGGAATCAAATGACAGAAATTATATATGCCAGAGAAGCTCATAAGAGAAAATAAGATGATAGCCTGAAAGTAAAGTTGTAGGTAAATTGATATAGTCATTGCTATACTAACCAGTGCCGATGGTTAGAAACGGTGACTAGAATCCCAAAGGTAATTACTTCGTGACGAATAGCACCCTGCACTAGGAGTACCTGAGATCGTAATACACAGGAGGAAGTAGCTAGCTCCGGATAGCGCAGGGACACGTTCTGTTAAGTAGTAGCGCTGGTGACAGTCGTGTACCGCTCACGGAGGTGGTGATCCGGGCTCTGCGGAAGGATTACACAGGTCCTGAGGACAAACAGGGCTGGACCTTGCAGGTGTTCGCGGAGCTAAGCCTCAGGCTGCTCTGTGAAAAATCGCGCAGCAGAGGGAGGTGAGGGGAGGAGCTGCTCAGCGTGCATCACTCTCCCTGGAGGCCTTGGACACTTAAGAAGCTTCATGCAGAGGTCCTTGGGTAGAAAACTGTAAAAGAGAAAGAAAAGGCATAGTCTGACGTGTCAGAAGACACTAATTTCATACCAGTATCTGGCTATTTCCTGGGCTTATTTTTCTCAGTCACATAGTGCCTCTTGTGAGTAGCTGCCGGGGAGAGCAGGAGGCCCTCTCTGTCCTCCGCTGCCCACACCCCGGCCTTCGGTGGGGAAACGGGGCTCACTGGTCTGCGGACACCGCTCCCCTGATCGCACAGCTCGGAAGAGGCGGTACGAGCCGCATCCTTGCTAAGAAAGTGCACAACAGCGTGGCTCACTATTTGTTCGTAGTGTGTTTTAGGTGCCTTGTAAGACGAGGCTGAGTACTCAGGGTCATCAGAAGAGAACGGAGAGCCTGCCTAACTTTGGAATGAGGGAAACCGAGTTCTCACGATGGCAATTTGATCGCAGTGTTCTTGCCTTCGTGGACTATGCTTATATTTGAGGGGAAGAAAATGGACTAGAAAACATGGGTGGCGAAATTCTAGCTTCATGTAATAAAACATAATGTCTGCAAGGTAAGTTTAAATGCATATTCTTTGGATAAAGTTTTTATATCCCAACTGAAATGACTTTTATCATCATTAACTTTATTTTCTTATAAAAATGTTGGTTTCGGCTGGTAATTAATCTTGCCAGTGCTGACTAATGTCCAAGTTGCTCGGGTTTTTCTTAGCTCAAACGCAGAGTGCGTGGTCACACCTCCCCGCGGCAATGTGTCAAAGAGACATCTTGAGAAACTCGGGGGACGGGTGTGCCGGGGCCGGGGGACAGGGAGGCGCAGGGCCCGGCTGGCTGCTCCCCTGGCACTTGCTGAGTGAGCGCGTCAGTTCGTGGAGCACAGCTTTATCCTTCGGACGGAGAGAGCTGGAAAACCCTAGAAATCAGTCTCCCAGGTCGGTTTTCTAAAAATGATCCCATTTATTTTCCACCTAGACTGTGTTGATTGTTCTGTGTGCAGTATTATCTTGCTCATCATTGCAGTGGGATTTGGTTTGGTAGACTGATTGATATTGCGAAAGTTCCTCGTGAGTGGACACAGTTTTTGTGTATGGTTCAGGACGCTGACCCCGGGGCGGGCAACGCTTCACCTCCAGACCGTCTCCTTGATTTTACACCAGGGCCTCATTCAGCCGCTCGGACCGACTTCGAGCTTGTTACCCTCCTCCCTATCGTAGGCAGGTGCCGCTGTGCCTGGTGCTAGATGTTCTGCAGTATGTAATACTCCTCAGATAATTAACTGACTGACAGATATAAAATCAGCACAGGGACTGACTGAGCTTCTAAAAGAGGAAGTTTGTTGAATGTTAACATTTTTCAGTGAATGTAGAGGTTTAGAATTTGATCGACTAAAAAATTCCATGCCATTGTTTGGGGACTGCTTGTGGTATGGATAACTTCGCCTGTGATACATTGGTCAAAATTAGCTGTGCATTTGTAATATCAATCTTATAATACAATATAACAATAAATTGCTAATGTACATACCTATGTTATCATTTCCACAATCAATATATTTTCAAGATATATTCATTTTCCTACACATCTCAAATTATTCTTGTCTATAGATGATTAATGTTCTGTTGTCTATAGATACACTTTCTTTATCTGTTCTTCTGTTACACAGTAGGCTGATTCCAAGATTTAGCTATGTTGATTTGTGTTCTGCTATAAACATTGCTATGCATGCATTGCTATGGTAGGATCTCTTTAGTTCTTTGGGGAGGATACCTAGAAGGGGAAGAGCTGGGTCAATTGAAATTTCTATTTTTAGTTGTTTGAGAAATCCGCATACTGATTTCCATAATGATCATACTAATTTATATTCCCACTAACAATATAGAAGAGTTCCATTTGCATGATTTCTTGATGATTCCCATTCTTCCTGGCATAAAAGTCTTAATGTTATTTTAATTTACACTTCTCTAATGGCCAGAGATATTGAACATACATTTAGTTGCCATTTGTACTTCTGAGAAGTGTCTGTTCATTTCCCTTGCTTATTTTTTGGTTGTGGCTTTTATTTTGAGGGATATAAATTTTTGAGTTCTTTGTATTTTATGAATTAGTCATCTGCCTAAGTAATAGTTGGTCAAATTGCCCCCATTCTGGAGGATGTCTCCTTACTCTATTGATTGTGTCCTTTGCTCTGCTGAACCTTTTTAATTTGATATGTCTCACTTGTTGATTCTTGCTGTTATTTCCTGTGCAGTTGGATTTCAGTTCAGAAAGTCCTTGCCTACATCCATTACTCTAAGCTATTTTATCTGCTAGTTGGTTAAGTGTTTCTATTTTATGATTTAGATTTTTTTTTATCTTGAAACATTAGCTGAGTAGTCAGGCAGGAAGAAAGAAGTATAAGGAATGTGTATAAGAAAGAAGCAACTCAAATTATTAATTGGAGATATGATCCTCTACATGAAAGATACCCCCCAAATTCATCAAAACACTCACTTCTAGAATTAATATCAAATTCAGCAATGTATTGGGATATAAAATCAACACAGAAGACTTAATAGCACTCCTGTATACAAATAATAAACTTGCAAACTAGAAATTAAGAGTAGTAAAGTCATGCCAGTGAAACTATCCAACATCCCTATGAGAAAATAATAAAATGAAGACTCCACATTTAATCAAAGAGAAGGACATTGAGAAAGCAGTAGCAGTCACAGTAACAGCAAGAAGAATTTAACACTTAGGAGTTAACCCAACCGAGCGAGTGAAAGACCGCTGTAACACAGGCCAGAATAATTGGAAAGAGTGAGTGGAAAGGTCACTGGGAAACGGCAGGGAGTCCCCTTGTCCTGTAGGGCCAGCACCGACATCGACAAGTGGCTGTACTTCTGAAACTAATGTAGAGGTTGAACACAGTCCCGGTGAAAGTACCGAGCACAGCACTCCTCGTAGAGCTGGAGAAGAGTCCTGCAGCTCCGATGGAACCAGAAGAGACTGAGGGCAGCTGAAGCATTTCGGACAACAGAGCAAAGGACGAGGCAGCAAAGGACGAGGCAACGCAGTCCTTGGCTTCAGGTTATGCTACAAAGCAACAGCGACAAAAACAGCGGGGTACAACAAACCCGAGGATCGGCGGAGCGGAACGGAGGGTGCAGAAACATCCTCAGGCCCCTGGAGCTATTTGACCTTTGACAAAGGGCCGAAAACATGCCCGGAGGAAAGGTCGCCTCGCGCTGGGGCACTGGCGCTACGTGTGCGGAAGACTGTTTAGAAGAGCAACTCCAAGTGTACTAGCTCCACAGGAGGATGAGAGGACACGAGCAAGAACAAAACTGCATGCGTCTGGGGCACCAGTTGACTAAAACTACGTGACCCGAATGAGTGGTCACAAGTCTGGGTGGCACACTGCATCGGGTTTGTGCTGAGAGGTAGCAGTGCTGAAACTACACATTGCGAGTCACACTGCCCTGAGTATAACCTAGGCTTTGACACTCAGTGGTTTTAATATTTTTTCCATAGATATGTTGAGGGGTTTTACTGACATGACTTTATTACACTGTTCATTTCTTTTTTTTTTTTTTTTTTTTTTTTTTTTTTTTTTTTTTTTTTTTTTTTTTTTTTGAGACAGGGTCTCGCTTTGTAGTCCAGGCTGGCTCTGAGCTCACTGTGTAGCCCAGGCAAGCCTCCAACCCAGCAATCCTCCTGCCTCTGCCTCCTGAGTGAGGTGATGACAGGTTTGAGCCACCACACCTGGCACTGTGGTGTGTACTGATGGCTGGTGGGCGGGAGTCACCACGCCCAGCATTGGATGTGGTTACCAGGGATTGAACCAGGGAACTTGTGCTTGTCAGGCAGGTGCCACAACCACTGAGCTAAATCTCTCTGGCCCTACCTGTTAATTTCTAATGTGTTCACTGTCATCGGAGAATATATTCTGCATAATTTCACTCTTTTAAATTGGTTGGGGTTTATGACAGGATGGATAGTGGCTTGTGACTACTCCATGGAGCATGTAGAAACAGACATTCTGCAGTTGTTGTGTGATGTTGTGTAAATGTTGGTTCCATCTGTACTTTTCAGTTCTTCTCCCTCTGCTAGTTGTCTGTGAAGTAGCTCTCTGAGTCGCTCTGAGAGCCGGATAGTCTGTCTCCAGGAGGGTGGTGTTTTGCCCAATGTGCTTGACCTTGTGTTCTCGGGGTGCTCAGCATGGTATGGCTTCAAGAAGAGTTAGTGATGTAAGGGTGAGATTTCATCTTCAGATATTTGTGGGCAGCGGGGCAGGTAGCGCATACCTGTAATTCCAGCACTTTGAGAGGCTGAAGACAGCAAGTTCAAGCTCAGCGTAGGTGACTTAGGGAGACTCTGTCTCCAAAAGAATGTTTTTTTAAAAGGGCTGGAGGTATAACTCAATGTAAAGGCCCTAGGTTCAGTCCCCAAGAATAAAACACAAAAGCAAAGCGAATCTGTGGAGCTGCGGTGTAGAAACTGTGTTTGGTTGCTTGTCTATCTCGGTCTGCACATAGAGCCGACGCAAGGAAGCTGCGGGAGAGTCCTCAGCTCTGCACAAGTGAAAGTTCTACGATCTCATCGTCCAGCGGTTTCTCGGAAACCCCGAAGCAGCCCGCCGAGCCGCCGGAGAGCAGGAATGCAGTCAGCCTCTGTCGTTGCCATGATTATTGAATAAACTTGTTTTACTTTTACCTAAACTTACACTGGTATATGAGATAAGTCCTTCTATCTATGTAATTTAAAATGTAGATTTTGAGTTAACTTATTTTGTAGTTAATTAAGATAATAAAGCTTGTGGTTTAGTAATAGTTAAAATTGACAGCAAAGAAGGGAAATGTGGAAAACCTTGGTTTCCAAGCAACTGAACACAGAATGTCAGATGTGTGTAGCATTTGCTTAATGTTAAGAAGCCCAAAGTATAAATAATTGATTAAGCAGAGACTAGAAACAGCCGGGGCCGGCAGCTGAGTCCTAAGTCTCTTGGCTTGAGCTCACTGTAGCCCCGTTAGTGACCCAGGTGGGTAAACTGACCAAGTGAAAGCCCAGATATGGTCTCTGGCGTTTTACGGATCTTGAAAATCAGTGGGACTTACGTTGACTGGCGTTTGTTTTCAAGCTTTGGTTTAGTGACTGGGGGCTCCTGGGCCACAGCTCGTCAGGACATGAATTAGCATCCGGAGAGCTTGAGATCACCGGTTCCCAGGGACCCGTCCCCTCCCCTCCATGCAGAGTGGCTGAGGAGTCCCCGATTTTATAAGTGACACAAAGAAACACACCCCGATACTGTTAGGTCGTCGGACCTTACACTGTTGCCCTCTCGGTTTTCTGAGAGAGGATTTTATTTTCAGAAGCTCTCCGTGACTGAGGTCACCATGCTCATGGTGCTCGCTCTGGTCCTTGCCTGATGACTCCGAAGTGTATGCCTCCATTTTCCTTCTTTGTTTGAGAATTTAGATTTACATATTGCAGTGTACTTATTCGTAGGCCACGGTCACTGGTTCCTGCCAGGAGCTGCTCTCTTCCCGACCCCCTCCAGGGAAGAGTATTCCGACAGCCCCGCGCCGTCCTGTCCAGGGTGCTTGGTTCTTGGGCCTGTTACTGGGTCCTGTGACTTTGCACCTTGTTTTCCTGACGTATTTCCATCTACCCTGGTGAGTCTGCCTGCTGTGGTCCAGAATCCTGTATCCAGTAAAACTCATGTCAAGGGAAAGAAGGACAGACAGACAGACAGACAGAAAGCAAGAAAGAAAGCAGATGTGTCAAAGACTTAATTACTCTTCATTTTAATGCTGGCACTAAATGTATATGGAAATGATAACAGCCACATTAAACTAAACTGAAAACCTGGTAAAGTCAGCTCTGTGTCTCGGCTTTTGTGTTTACCGTGAGTTTTACATTGTTGTTTTTTGGTACCGAGGATAAAACTTGGCCCTGTGTGCTTGCAGGCGGGCGCTGGAACCCTAAGCTAAATCCCACCCCCCTTTGACTTTTGGGGTTTGATCCCGGTTCACTGTTGTAGCTCTGAAGGCTTGACAGGTAATACAGAGCTGGTCTCTGTGTCCAGCAGGGTTCTCCAGAGAAACAGAGCCATGAGAGTCGCCTGGGTCTGTGTGTAGATTGCAATATATTTATTTTAAGAAATTGGTTCATAGCATCGTGGGGACTGAGAAGCCCTAATCCACTGGACAGGTCAACATGGAAACACTCAGACAGAGGTTGACATTCTAGTCTTCAGGCAAAATTACTTCTTCTTTAGGAAAACATTGATGTTTGCTTTGTGGCCTTTCAATTAATTGGATGAGCCCTACTCACATTACTGAGAATAATTTCCTTGACTTAAAGTCAACTGCATGCAGATTTTATCCACTTCTACAAAATACCTTCACTGCAATATCTATAGAGGTGCTTAACTGATTAACTGATCAGGCACTATGGTTTAGCAAGTTGACACATATAATTTAGCGTCACTGGATTTGCTCTCAGACATGTGGACAGATTGACAAGGGAATCACACACAAGGATGAATTGCAACCATGAGCTGCGTTGAAACTGCTACTACCATGCACTCTGTCTTTAAAATCCGTCACAATTATAGAATATATTATTTGCCTTTTCTTAAAAGAAATTAGTTCCATAAAACATTGACTGTCAATATGCTTTGAATAAGCTGGTAATAGTAAGAACTGAAGATGTAAAATGGCATTCAATGTTTTGGAACATTTAAATATGTTCTCTTGTAAGTCTATGCTTTGCTTTTCTCGTAATCATTTTAATGACTAGAACCATGTAAATATATTTAGAACCCATTCATTCCAACGACAGCCTTTCATTGAAGGACTAATCAGATTGATACAAGGAACTGAAAGCTTGCAGTTCTCTGTGATGTCATCTGTATGTGAACAAGTATTGCTTTAGGATTTCATGAGAACATCTGAGCCTTAGCGGCCATTGTATAATATCGTTACATACATTGGACAGAGATTAATCTGAATGGTGATATTAGCACTTTATTTGGATTCATGCCTGAAACCAAGTACACAGATTAGAAAATAAATTTTTAAAACCCAATTAAAAATTAAATTGCAAACAAAATAATGGACAGAGAAGGTAGTTAAGAATGTGTTGTTTGTGGCTTATCAAGTCTTAGTGATCATTCTATCAAAAGAAACTCTACCATAAATACAGTTAAATTGGACATCATGCTCCTTATAGACAGTGATGTAAAATGAGGATTTATCTAGCCCGTCAAAATATTACTATGGTCTGTTTCTCATAATGACTCTTCTTGAACTAGAGAGAGGTGATGCCGTGCAGCCTGAAGACTCACAGTGGGAGGTCTCAAAGACAGCATGGACAGGGCCTGGCCTTCAGGTAAGGTCGTGTTTGTAACAGTGGCAAAGATTGCCGACTGCAGGTTTGTTACATAACAAAAATTACTGAGAGAAGGATGATACTGTTGTGTGTTTACTTATTCCGTAGAACTTAAAGGATGCAGATAGGTATGTTGAATAGTTCAGCTTGGGAGGAGCTGCTTTTCTGGCAAATTAGAATTAACTTCTGTTTCCCAGAAAAAGTAAATTTATCTGTTTCATTCACAGTTTGTAAAGTCAGATCCTTCTGAATTTGTTATGCTAACTAGGGAGGTCTGCCTACTGTGAAGCAGCACCAAGATTATATGCACTGTTTGTACTTGCATAATGGAAAGTGGTACTGTATCAGTTAGCTTTCCACTACTGTCACCAGGTACCTGAGGCGAGTCACTTCTACAGAGGACACGTTTATTTGGGCTTATAGTTCTAGGGGGTCCACTCCAAGATGAGGCTGCCCCACTGATTTGGGCCTCTGACAAGGGCAGCTCATCACGGCGAGAGGTAATAAAAGAGAATGAAGGGCCAGGGTCTCACTGTGCCTTCGACGCCAGTGGCCCCAGGGCTCTCAGGAGCAGCGAGAATATAACTCACTTCCATTTGTCACATGCCTGCTGGTTCTTCTTTATTGGCTGACAAAGCTGTTTCCTCTGTAGGCTGCATGGGGTGGAGCACAGCCAGAAGGGTCCACTCTGGTCCATTGTCCTCGAGCTTTTCACTGAAGGCTGTTTGGATAAAAAGTCATAATAGCCCTGGCTTCATTCTAGGTACCAGAAATGGCAGCTTTGAAATTTATCTTCTAGGATTTATAAATTTCTGTGTCTAGTCCTTAGGTAGAAGTTTTGAACTGCTGGAAGCTATTATGATTTTCTCAGGCATCGGCCAGGCGAGTCCATGTTCCCCGGCACCGCCAGCCTTCTGGTGGGCACAGGAAAAGGCACGATCTGGGCTGTGGGTGCACAGGCTGTGGCGGGCAGCCTTCCTCGGCGAGCAGGTGCCCGCCCTGTGCCAGGTGCTGAGAGCCCTGAGTCGTTACTGTGTTCCCAAGGAGGCCCCTTCTCGGGGCACCCTGAGTCCACGTGGGGCCCGGGCCGCTGCTCTTCCTGCCTCCCCAGCGGGTTCCACAGCCATGGGGTTTCCTGCTGGGCTTGTGCCATCGGACTGAAGTGTGGGCCCCGAGACCTGTGTCACCAGAATCATGTCCTGATATTCCCTGCTCCAGTCTTTGCTTTATAGTTGTTTGCCACAGATTTCATCCTTCCCTTTGAAACCTAAATTATCCTTTTAACTCCATTTAGACTTTGTATATCTTACATTTATCGAATCAGAAAGAACTACTCCCATTATCAATAATAAACACTGTAATGATGTATTTGGTTTATCTGTCTCTTTTTTTTTTTTTTCTTTGAGACAGGGTCTCACTTAGTAGTTTAGGCTGGCCCTGAGCTCACTAGCGTTTACTGTGTAGCCCAGACAAACCTTGAATTCAGAGCAATTCTCTTGCCTCTGCCTCCTCAGTGCTGGGATCACAGGTGTGAGGCACCACACCCAGCACTGCTACGTGGTACTGATCACTGGTGGGTGTGAGTCACCATGGCCGGTATTGTTATATGTGGTTACCGGATAGAACCAGGGACCTTGCACTTGTGAGGCAAGAACCATTGAGCTGAATCTCTGGCCCTTGGTTTAGCTCTTTTTAAAATTTGATAGATAAGAGAAATTTGAATATTAATATATTATTGAAAAAATATAGTTAGAAGACTTCTTGCCTATCCTTTTAGGAATAGTTGATAAATGAGTCGCTGTGCAGTTTATTTTTGTCAGTATGACTCCCACATGTGAGACCAGAAACACTTAGTTTACTGAGCATAGGAAACAGGACTGATTTGAAAAAGTTGACTAGTAGTGCCGGGCGTGGTGGCTCACGCCTGTCATCCCAGCACTCGGGAGGCAGAGACAAGAAGATTGCTGAGTTCGAGGCTTGCCTGGGCTACATAGTGAGCTCAGAGCCAGCCTGAACTACAAAGCAAGACTCTGTCTCAAAAAAAAAAAAAAGTTGACTAGTAAACTGATGTGCATTCTCTTTGATATGCTGTTCTTCCCTCCCTGACAGGAGCAATGGAATGTGTGGTTAGAGCAGATTTTATGTCCACACAGTTGATATGTTATTACCAATGCAAACTTGTACTTTTCTAACAACTGTATGAACTATATATTTCCTCATCTTGGTTGTTATTTAGACTTCTGTCTTTTGTTAGTATTTAATTTAGACTTTAAAATTAATGATACATATACTTCCGACAGTTGCTAGAAAGTAATATACCACATAAACAGTCTGATATTCCTTAAAGGTACACGCTGAAGCATTGTTTAGTTCAGCCATGAGGTGAGATGGAGGAACAGAACATAATCAAGATTACAAGGACAGTCTGTTTCAGAGATTTTTTTCTGAAGTATATTTATTGGTGAAATAATCTATGTACAACAATGTTATCAAATGGGATATTTTTGAAATGGAAGACCACATGTATGCATGTTGGTAGGGTTTAGAGTGATAGTTCATCCAGTGAAATAGTGGGCAAATGCTTAAGAAGTGGGTGCTGTATATTCTTGTGGACAAAAGCACTGTGATGAATATATTTACCCACACACACTATATATGAGGGTGCTGTTCATACTGGTATTCTTTTTTTATTTAAGAAACTGATAGATGCAATTGCCCATTAATATTGTACAAGGAAAGTAGGGCAATTAGAGAAAATGATGGGTCAGAAATATTTTTCACTGTATGCTTTTTAACACTGTTTTAGTGTTTTGAGCTATGACATTGTATTGCCCTTTGAAAATAAAACTTTTTTTTTGAGACGGGGTCTCTCTTTGTAGTTCAGACTGGCCCTGAGCTCACTATTCAGCCCAGGCAAGCCTGTAACTCAGCAATCCTCCTGCCTCTGCCTCCCCAAGTGCTGGGATGACAGGCGTGAGCCACCACGCCCAGCACTGTGGTGTGTGGTACTGATTGCTGCTGCGTGTGAGCCACATGCCCGGTACTGGTGTATGTGGTTACTGGGGATCGAACCAGGGAACCTTGTGGTTGCTAGGCAGGCACTGGAACCACTGAGCTAAATCTCTGGCCCCTGAAAATAAAACTTTTAAAGAAAATGTGAATTTGTGAATTTGCATGTGTGGAAATGTGTGTGTGTTGAGCAAAGAGAGGGTGGTGCTGGGTTACCAGGCTGGGCTTCTCCCCGAGGCTCCTGACTGCTGCTGACCCTGCTCTTCCCCGCCCCTGCACAGAGGCCCCCAGGGAGGAGGAGGGGAAGCTCTACTGCTGCTCTGGACACGAGGGGTGACAGAGATGAAATGACCACCAGGTCATTGGAGTCACCATTCCTTCTGTGTGAAATGGACCGAAGGAAAATGTTTGTGCTTCGTCTTCTTTGTTTGCTTAAATGTGAGTGGAGGGAGGGCTCCTTAGGGACAGAGGCTACAGCTGCAGGGAAAGGAAGGTGCTATTTATTCCCGTCTCCCGCAAGTCTTTCTACACTTACATGAAAGGATAGTGGAACTGGCACCTGCAAATTGTGATTTTCTCTGTAGATAAGATTACTTTGCAAGAACCAAGTTAGAGTTGCTGAGAACTTCAGTTCTCCAGGTCACTCGAGCAGTGAGGACAGTACCTGGTGAAGGCGTTGTCGGGAGAAATGTCTCATTTCTCTCTCCAAACTAGTGCGGATCATCAGTACCTTTGAAGTAATAATAATCCTGTGTCTTGGATAGCACTTTCATTGTAGTGATTTAGCTTATGCTGATAGAAAAATTTGTTAGTGAAGGTAAAGTGGAAATTTATGAATCTCAGGAATAATCTGAATTTGAATGTAGTACATGCTAGACTTTATTTTCCCACTTTCTTCTGTACCCACTATTATTTCCCAATATTTTTATTGGACTCATTTTCTCTTTTGCTGGCTGGAAATTTCCCTTTGTTTAGAAAGAAAAAAAAATCCTGGTAGAAAAATCCAGAGTGTACAGTATGCCAAGGACCTGGTGTTGATCGGCTTTTAAAATGCTAATTAGAAAAACATGAGCTCTTGTTTCTCCTAAGAGATTTTCATCTGTTAAATTCTCAAAGCAAGGGTTGCTTTTCAAAATACCCTGATCCCTGAGTTGCTGTCTCCTAGGCGTGACACACCTGTAGCAGCTAGCAGCGTGGACGGTCATTTAGCCTGCAGAATTTAATTTATAAAATGGCATCTCCCTTTTCCCTTGTCAGCTGAGAGGGTGAGACTGAAGCCAGAGGGAGAAAGCAGATATTTGAGGGTGTGAATGTTGTTAGGTGCGAGACCGTTGGAGAAGGAACGACCCGCCTCTGTGCATGAAGCGAGACGGAGCCCGGTGCCCGCGGAACGCTGCCCCGCGGGCGGGAAAGGGGCTCGGGAAGGCGCTGCCCGCAGCTGGAGACGACAGGCTTCCCGGGACCCGGTGCTCGCCCAGCCCGCCGCTGTCTGCAGACAGTTCTGTGGCCGGGCTCCCCTCGCCGGGACGGGACGGGAGGCCGCGGCGCTCTGGCGATGTCTCTGGCACAGCGGCCCCCGGCTTGAGTCTTGAAGACCGCGACAGTTACACCGTCCTCTGAGGAGAAGTAAAGTGTGCGAAGCCGTGGGATGGCCCGGGGCTGCGGAGACGCTGGGGGGCGAAGCGCCTGCTCTGGGAGCAGCGGCCTGGCCCGGGGCGGGCCCTCGGCAGCGCCCGGCGGTGTCCCCCGACGCCCGCCTCGCCAAGTGTGTCTGCTGTTTCATTCTCACCCGCAGCCCCTCTGCCGCCTTCAGGTGCCAGGCGCAGGGTGCAGCCTGGGGGGGGCCGGGCGCCCCCGGGCCTGGCCCTCACTTGGCGCGCGGAGGAGCGGCCGGAGGTGCCCGCAGCTGCCGGGGACTTTCGTTCCCAGGGGCCGGAAGCCTGGCCTGGCGCCTCCTCCGCGCACACGGGAGAAAGCGGGTCGTTTCCACGGAGTCAGCGAGGTTCTCGGCGTCGCCCGGCCTCAGGGGAACAAACGCAGCGGCGTAGGCCTCAGCGCTGCCCCGCGGAGGGCGGTTTCGGAGACCAGCGGCAGCAGCCCCGCTCGCCGCCGGCTGCCTCCGCCTTCCCCGTGGAAGCGCTGTGTGGGGGACGCCGCGGGCCGCGGGCCAAATGGCGCTTGCGCGATCGCAGCCCCTCCTCTGGCAGGCCGGCCGGCGCCAGCACTGGGCGCGGATCGCTGCGGGGCAGCAGGAAGCCAAGGAAAATCTCCAGATTTCAAAGGATGGAAACGTCGTGAAGAAGTCTCAGCGCCTGCAGGTGGAGAACGGCGTCTGACCTGAGGGAGCGGGTGGGAAGCCCCAGGCTCGTTTCCTGCTCCCACCCTGGCAAGTGGGGCCCTTCGTGCTGCCGTTGCCTCTTGAGGAGGCGTCTAACCCCAGGGCAGGAGTCTCGCTGCTTCGGTCCAGGCTGGCGGAGCCTAGTCCCTCCCGGCCGAGCCTGCCCCTCGCGGCGTCTGTGAAGGTCACGCCCGGGGCCCTTCCGGCTCCGACCCGGTCCTTTCACGCAGGCGCGGCTCGGGGAGTGCGGAGGCCTCCACGGCCCCCGAGGACGTGGCTAAGAGGTCGTCTTTTCAGCGAGCTTCATAACTCAGAGTCTCTTCGATACAATTTACTTCCACATTTGTATTTCGCAGTTGTGTTCTCAGATTTATGTCTGTGCCTTGCGGCGACTGTGGAGGAAACGGTTTCAGGAGAGAACAGAAGAGAGCGTATCTGTGCACCGCCCTGCACAGGGACCCTCGCCGCCTGCCGGGCGTGGGGTTCCCACCCCACACCCGCGGGGGTGCTGAGAGGGGCGTGACCTCCATGCGCCTCCTGCAGTTTCTCTGTCGCCCTGTTAACTTCTGTGACTTGTCCTCCTCAAAGGGTGATTTGGGGGCAGAAGAGACAGCCTCGCCCGTCTGACACCTAAGGGTGTATGGGACGCAGTAGCAGGGAGACTACGCATCTAATGCCAGCAGTGGAGGAAGCCGACTCTTCCTCTTCAGAACCACACGGCTCTGAAAACTGGGCCCTCGGAGTTGGGCAGATTGACTCGCTGCCAGCTGTGTGAACCTTCCTGTGTCTTCATGACGAAGGCTCGATGGCTCCACACTTTGTCCTCGGGCTCACCTTGTAAAAGGTCCGGTGAGGGTATTGACCTGTCCCAGCCCATGTTCAAACAGAACCTGGGGAATACAACACATTTTCTTCATCTGGCTCAATAGCTCCTTCCATGGCAGCTCTGTTAGACAGCTGCCAGAGCATAGCTTTTGGCACTGACAGTCCCAGTGGCTGGCTGTCAGGGGTGGGCCGACGGCATGTCAGGACTGTTCTGTAGTCTTGCTGGGGTCGTGACCTGGGTCTCCGGACTCCTTGGCTCGGGTTGGGGTCTTCTACGTTCTTTTCACTGCTCTCTTATCTCAACAGTGCTTGGAAAGGACTAGCAGTGTTAGAACTCCGAGATCTGCCGTGGGGCCGCAGGAGTTGGATGATACACTCACTCTCAGCATTTCTTTGTTCTGTGTGTTTTTTCCTGTCCATCCCCAGTCTTATACCGTAGCTTGACTGTCTTGCAGGTAGGTAGATTTCCAGACAGCTCTAAGTTTGGATGTATAAAGATAGACATATAAGTTGAGTGATGGATAGACATCTGGAATGTTATGGTGAAAGAGAGAATCAAAAGAAAATACCTGGAAAGAATTTTTAGTATATATGAATGTATTTATTTTGGAATGGTTCTAAATCCCAGGGTTTACACAAACTAAAAAAAATAGGATATAGTATCAGGATATAAAATTTCATCAGCTGAAATTGATGAGTAATGAACAACTCTTGAAGAAAAAAGTATTAGACATGTCTATAAAATATTACTGGGGACATCATTTAACAAATTATCTGGCTTTGTTTCTGTATACATAAAGGAGCTGAACTAACTTTAACTTCTCTTCTGTGTGGGTTGCAAGTATAGTGGAAGATGTTTCTGACCTTGAAAGGAAGTGAGATACTTAGTCAGTGTTTCTTTTAGATACTGTCCTTTGTCCTAAAGGCAGTATGCAAATTATTAAAAACTCAAATACAGAAAGCCATAGGGAGGAAAAGCCCATGACTAATTCTCTGAAATATTTCAGTATATGTCAAACTATGCTTGAGTCACTGTTGGTCATTTGGTAAAGGTATGATTAGATGATATGGATAGACACCCAGCATGTCCGGCTGCTGTGCCGCCTGTGCCCCCTGTGCTCATGGCCGTGCGGCCCCATAGGCCGACAGCAGCTGCCTGAGCTGTTGGAAGTCCCCGGAGCCCAAGGGCAGCAAAGGCCACGTGTCCCTCTGAGCAGGGGGACGCGGTCGGTGTCCCTCTGCCCCGTGCCATGTGCTGCGGCGCTGAGGACACAGGCCATCTGTACATCGTCAGGCCCCGATGGTGAGCCTGCGGGTTGTTTCCAGTCTGCACTGTGAACGTGGCTTCTGAGCATCCGTTTCTGAAGCTCGCACCCAGAGCGTGTGCTGCTGTATCCAGAGGTAGATCTGCTGAGTTGTGGCCCTCATTATAAATCTGCACGGTGCAGACGCAGTGGCCTCCATTTCTGAGGGCATCGCTGCCCACTCGGTAGCGATCGCTGTGGGTGAAGGAAGTAGTCCTGGCACCTGTGATCTCGGAGGAGTGACACATGGCCGCATTATCCCTGCAGAACTCGCTTCTTCTTACGCTCAGGACCCATCTGCCAGGGATTTGCTTTGTGCTGTTTTCCCCCCAGCTTTGTTGGTCACTTCAGCCCATTTCAATTTAGAGCAGGAACTGTTTATCTCATATTTTTTAATGATATTTGGAGGAATATCTAGATTTTTTTACGCTTTCTAAGCATTTCTGATCTTTTAACTGTGTTTTTCAATGTATGTATTATTTACTCGGTAACAGAACTATAGATTCGGGACTTCTAAAATAAAATTTCCTAAAACCCATTTGTGGGCTGAGAATTCTTCAAAGCCCTAGGAGGGGGAGCACCCCGGGCCTCTGTGCTCTGGATTCCCACCCATGGCCAGGTTAGCTGGTAGCCCTAGTTTCCGCATTGGGTAAGCATTTATCATTCACTACATGCTTTGGTCATTCTGAATTTTCATAATTTCCCAATATTCAACTCCTATTCTTTAGAAATGTTCCTATATTCTACGCTTATGATCGATTTGAAGGATCTCGCAGAAATGACAAAGGCCTGTGTTAAAATCCTGTGTTGGAAGGAGGGCATACGGTTTCTGGTATTTGAATCGAAACCTGAAGATGAAGCATATGGTATAAAGACTTCTAGACAGTGTTTCAGATTAGAACCACGTGGGGCAGGGTGGTGATGGGCTCACTGACAGGCCTGTGGGCAAGAGCTGGACACGCGCCGCTGTGACTCATCACGCTGCCCGGAGCCCGTCTGCCCTGGAGCGCATCTTTCCATACTGGGCATCAGTTCTGTTTGGCAAAAGTCCCAAGCTGTGACCTTTCATTATTCCATAACCCTGAAGTGGGGCCAGGCCTGAGAGGAAGGTGGTGAAGATGGAGTCACACAGGGTGCTCGCCAGTGCTGGGGGGCTCGGCACACTCTTCCGGGGGGAACAGGACGGACCAGGGAGCTTCGGAAGCTCTCGCCTCAGATTGCCTGAAGACGGTGGATGGAAAGAGAGCAGTCACATGTTTTCGTGAGCGCAGAGCCCCCGGGCGCCGGGAGTGGAGAGGAGTCGGCAGCCGAGTGGGGCGCGTGGGCCTCCCGGCCCCTGCCTGTGAGCCCGGCCGTCGGAAGTGGGTCGTCCTCTCATGGAGCAGGGTGCTGGGCAAGCCCTGTAAGACTTACAGACGCGCACAAGTTGGGCATAACACAGTGAAATAATGACAGAAACATTTTAATTTAAAAATAATTTTACCTAAACTATGATAGAATTCAGACCAAACCCTTCTGTAATACTTTCCTACAGCCCTTGTAAAAAATTGCTTCCAACGGGTGGCCTTAAACCAGAAGAAACCCTCTCTGCTGTCGGTCTGGAGGCCAGAGCTCCGAAGTGAAGGTAGCAGCAGGCTGTGTTCTTCTCCGCAGCCGCCAGACGACAACGTGCCCCTCGCTTTTCTCTCTAGAGCGGCTGGAAACTCCCGGCATCCTCCTGACACATACGCGCCAACGTCCTCCTGCCGTCACCGCGTGAGATTCCGTCTGTAGCTGTCGCCACGTCCGCTTTCCCCTTGTCATGGGGACACCAGTCAGAGTTGGCGAAGGGGCTTCCAGGCGAGTCCGGCCTTCTCGTACTCGATGGCACCTGCATGGGATTGCAAAGCGACCCCACTCCCAAAGGCGTCGCATTCACAGGGAGCGTACGTTATGAGTGAAGTGTGGTTTTGGGACACAAGTTTTAACTCACATCACCATATAATCAGAAAAATTACTAGGATAAGTTGACTTTTAGGGAGATTTTTTTCCCTTTGGATCAGAAAGCAAGAACCAGCTCCATTCTGCATGCGAGAGGCACATCTAACAATAGAGTGATTCAGAAAGGTTGAAAATAACTGGGTCAGCCATGCTGCGCCAGGAGGAAAAAGAACGATTTAAAACCCTCCTGGCAGACAAGATTAAACTGAGGGTAAAAGCATTACATGAAGCAAAGAGTGGCTTCATGAAACAGAACATGCCTCAAAACATAGAAGGAGTGGCGAAGTTAGAAAATCATAACTGTCTAACCCTGGAGTGAAAAAACTAACAAGGGATTCTGGCCAAGGGTCAGCAGGCGGGCCCCGGCCTGTCACTGCCCGGTGCCCACCAAGTGGAGAGCTCAGGATTCGTCCTAGGGGTGGAGGCAGAAGGTGTCCTCCCCGGAGCCGGGTCAGCAGACCGAGCCGCAGTGTTCGTGGGCAGCCTGGCACCGCATGCGCCCTGTGCCAATACCCGAACTCAAGGGAGCTTCTGAAGATGAGCTCTAGGTGAGTCATTGTAGCTGCCTCTGAGTTCCCAGAAAACACAAGAGAAAGGGCCAAGTCCGATGTCAGCGTCCAGAGACGCGGGGGTGACAGTGGAACACGCTCAAGCAGCTGGAGAATTATCTAGCAGTCGGCCTGGTTTTCTCAAAAAAGCCAACGACAAGGAAGTATAAAAGCAAAAGAGAACAGAAAAAGGGAGAGGTACATTTCAGAATTAAAAGATGTAGACGCAGGGTCTGGAGATTAGCTCAGTGGTTCTGGCGCCTGCCTTACAAGCGCAAGGTCCTGAGTTCGATCCTGGTAACCACATACAATGCCAGGCGTGGTGGCTCACGCCTGTCATCCCAGCACTCGGGAGGCAGAGGCAGGAGGATTGCTGAGTTCCAGGCTTGCCTGAGCTACATAGTGAGCTCAGGGCCAGCCTGAACTACAAAGCGAGACCCTGTCTCAAAAAAAAAAAAAAAAAAAGATGTAGATGCAATGATGAATATTATGTAAAAGCATTATTGAGTTCTAATTTGAAAAAACGAGTGCAAAAGAATGAGGACAAATAGGCAAACTTGCATAAGAACCAGATATTGTATGATTTCAAGATGTTATTAATTTTTAGGGCAGTTGTTGAAACGGGTGTTGGTATTGGGTGGTTCTTTGAGACAGTGAATTTATTCTTAGGAGATATTTAATAAAATATTTTGAAGTGATTGATTTCAGATGCTTAAGAAAGACAAAGAAGCTGCCAGTGCGATTCGCCGTTGCCCTGGCTGTCTGCCGAGCGAGGTGCCCCACGCAGCCCCCTCGTGAGTGACGAGACACTGTCCAGGTTCAGTGTTCACGGCACACAGCGGTTCCCACGAGAGAGCCCGGTGCCTCAGGGCGCCGCCTCCGCCTCGCAGGGCAGATCAGGCCCCGCTCGGGGGCGTTTCCGGCGGGACCCGGAGCGCAGGCGCAGCTGCTGTGGCCCGAGCTTTGCTTGGCCTTCTCTTCCCGGCAGCCCAGCAGGGAGAAGCAGAGCGGGGAAGCGGGGCGAGACCGCGTGTGGGCTGCCCGCCTGCCAGCTGGTCCTCTGGCCCGCCGGGGCCCGGCCCGGGCGACTGAGTGGCTTTCCCTGGCTCACACCCAGCAGTGCGAGAGGAGAACTGGCAGAGAGAAAAAGCATGTTCTTAGGTGAAGTAAGCAACACCCGTGTGCAACTACCGAACTGTGTCTCTGGCGTGAGAAACTGAAGTGTGAATCAGGACCAAGATGTCCAGCGGATAATGTGAAAAGGTTTCAAGGGAGGGGCGAGAAAAGGGTGGGGGAAAGGAAAGACGGGAAAGGAAAAATATGAGAAAAGAGGGAAAAAAAGGAAAGAAAGCCTTTATGAATAGGGAGGGATGGCAGGGAAATGGAAAAAGTAAGAACTAAGATATATTGTGCACAGGTGCAGATTCCCAACGATGAATGTGGTCATAATGTATCCCTAAAATGTACCAATAAAGTGAGTTGAAAAGAGCAAAAGCCCTTGTGAAGCTGTCAGCAGATCACAGAACTGGAGGGCTGGTTAGAACTGGCCCCGCGCACATCTGTGTGGGGCACAGGCACGGCCTGCAGGGCCAGAAACAGCCGCCGTTCAGCAGACGCAGCAGGACAGAAGCCCTCGGCGGAAGGCTGCTTAGAAGCTAAGTGTCTAGGTATACTTAGGGATAGATTCTTTTTTGTTCTTTTGAAATAAAAAGATACTTCAAGTAAAATTTTTCCTAGAAGGCATAAGAGAAGGATTAGTGCATTGTTTTTGTGGATGGAAAGACTCAGCATCCTAAGTCAATCTTCCCAAATTAAACTGTTGATGGAACAGGGTACTTGATTAAAAAAAAGTTACTATTTTAATAAGTATAATAAATTATTAGAAAAAGTAATATAGCCATGGAATAAGTATAAGGGAAGATACAGGGAAGAAAAGAGCTGTAATATATATTACAAAATATATTTTAAAATCTTCAATATTTAAAAGTCATTAAATCATAAAAAAGAGATCAATGCACTAGAATATTAAATCCATAGACTCCAAATACTTATGGGAATTTAACACAGAATACAAGTAGACCTCGTATCATTGAAGACAAAGTAGGCAACTCAGTAAATAATCCTAGGACAGATCGCTAGTCCTCTTGGCAAAAAGGTTGGGCCCTTAGTTCACGTCTTACACGGGGTAAGTACCACAAGGAGCAAATAGAGATTTAAACGAACAAATGAAGTCATAAGAATCATTAGAAGAAACTGTGGAAAGAATGAAACAATTTTGGCTTGGCAAAGCCTTTTCTAATTATGACCTTAGACTCAGAAATTTAAAAATCAACATATAGACATAGACAGAAATTATGCTGTCTTCAAAAAATACTCATGAGCTGCTTACGGGAAGAAATTAAGCAGATGGAAAAGTAAGGAGAGAAACACAGTGAGTGTGACGTTCCTAGTCCTCACCTGAACCACTGTGAAATCATGGCTGAACTTGTGTATTTTGAATGTTGCCCCTGCTGGTGCATCTTACGGAAAAAATGCTTTATTTGGTACATGTAGGTATCGAAGGCCTCTTAACACATGAAAATATTACCACAGCTAGAAAATGAATGATTCCCTGATACCCACGTGTATTTTTAAAGCACTGGATAGAAACGGTTTGGTGAGTAACGTTCACTTGGACACACCGTCCTCGCCCAGCGCATCCTGTAACCGAGGAAAGCCGAGCCCGGGAGGAACACCCCGCAAGCTGCTCCCAGGCGGAGCGTGGACCCGCGCCCGCCGCAGCGCCCCGAACCCTCCCTGTCCCCAGAGCGTCGCCGTCAGCCAGCCGTGTCCTGCGTTATCCTCCCGATAATCCGGGATCTGGCCCGACCCGGGTGAAGCCGGTTGCTCTGTCCCGCCCGAGGAGCCGCTTAGCCCCGGGACGGAGGACCGAAGGTGCGCGGCGCAGACGCCGGCAGGACGACCCCGCGGGTGAGACGCGGCCTCCGCTGGTCGCTGAAGGAGACGCGCTGCTGGGAGCCCGGATGGTCTTCACGGCGCGGGGAGACGGACACAGACGTGTCTGTCCGTTTAAGACGACCAGCCTAAGTGGACCACTGCTCACTGAAACATTTACGATGCTGATGAGGCCAATTAATTGTGAGGTAGCAGTTTCATCCAATTTGTGTAAAAATAGTAGTTTAATAAAAAGAGGTTTTGGGGCCGGACACTTAGCCCAGTGGTTCCGGCGCCTGCCTTGCACATGCAGGGTCCTGAGTTCAGTCCCTGGTAACCACACACCACAATGCTGGTGGTGGCTCACCCTGTCATCCCAGCACTGGGGAGGCAGAGGCAGGAGGACTGCTGAGTTCCAGGCTTGCCTGGGCTACCTAGTGAGCTCAGGGCCAGCCTGAACTACACACTGAGACCCTATCTCAAAAAAAAAAGGTTTTGCTGGTATAGGGCTAAAGACTAATCAAAGTTACATACAAATTTTAGCAAGTGCTATCAGATATTTTGTCTATTTATAGTAAGAGAGAACAAAGTAGTGTATTCTAACTAAAGGTTGGAATTGTGTCATTGGAGAGTTTGTCGATTTCCTTCTGATGTGGCTAAGGGTTTGCTTGAGCCTGAGTGAGGCCTGGGCCCACCTGTCCTGTCTCCAAATCAGCGCTACCTTAAAACATGCTTTGAAGTTTGCAATAAGCCAAGGCAAGCATGGATATATAGAGATATATATGGATATATATATCTCCTAATTTAAACTATGGCCATATCGCCTGAGATGGTGGCTCCTATAAAAATCCTTCCTGTCCTATCAATAGTATCACTTGTCATTCCTATAGAAGTCCCTGGTTTTGTGCCTGCCATGGTGGTGTACGCTTGCAATCTCAACATTCTTGGAAGCTGAAGCAGGAGGATCACAAATTAGAATCCATCCTCAGCAGCAATGTAGCAACTGAGTTGAGACCCTGCTTCAAAATTAAAAAAATAAAAATAAAAACTGAAGGTGTAGCTCAGGGTGAAGGTGCTGGCCTTCATCCTGCCTGGATATTGAAAAAAAAATAGAATCTACAGTTCCCTTTATTTTGTCTTACCCTGCTCAACTTTTATGTCATAAAAATAGAGAGATAAAGTACATTAGTTTTTCCCATGTTAAATTACACAGTGTTCATTATACATTCATTCTAGTTTCTTCCGCATGGGAGGCATTTCTGGTCCCCTGCCAACTTTGGACATCTCATAGCGGGGTAGTTCAGGAGCTTCCTGGCTTTTCTCTTCCTTTGTCCATTAAAATGGACAGTGGCACCAAAACAGTAGAATCCTGCTTCTTACATCGAAGAGTCTTAATCGGGAGTCAAAGAACAGAGAAAGCCGCTGTGTGGTTTTGCGGCAGCAAGATAGCATTGAAAGGAAATTCACACAATTCGCTTTGTAAGAGAATTGTAGTGTGTCGGGAGTATCTGTGCTTTGCTTTAGAACTAAAGCCTGTGCCCGGCATTCAGCCAACCATGGACTCACTCCGAAGACCAGAGGCTTAGGAGACCAGCCTGGGCAGAGGCGGTGAGCCTGTGGCACGTGTTTGCATCTCTAAGAACTCGGGAAAGTTCATGAGCACTGGCCTGGAGCAACAAAAAGAATGTGTGCTTTGGGACCCGGCAAATCTGTCCATCCGAGAGGCCGCACAGTGTTCTGTGACCTTGGGAACACGTTTGACTTTTCTATCTTCCCTTTTTTATCATAATCTTATTAGGCTATTAAAGAATTAAGCGAGACAACATCTTTTCAGGCCAGTCTGTCACACCGCTTAGTGCCCTGAGGCTGGTGGATTTTACCTTCCACCTCTCCATCCTGGCGCCTGTGTCTGCCTCTTGGGTTCATAAGGGATGCGGCTGAGTCTCACTAAGTACCTTTTGGCACTTTTAACTTTGGGTCTCAAGCCCTTTGGCTAGGATGGTCTGTTCCTTGGTGTGTTTGAAAGCTGTTTCCAGAGGACAAAGGCAGCCGAGGCACAGGCCAGCCTAGGGCCCTTTGGCATTCTCTTACCTGCCGTTTATTTTGTTTCACGGGCATATTTGAGAGCGTGGCTTTGTCACAAGCCCTGAAGTCCGATGCTCATGGGTGCCCAACGTAAGCAGCGTGGCAAAGGGGAAGCTGTGCCCACTGTCCCTTGGAAGACATGGAAGGCCTTACAGCACTGTAGTCACTATCTTGCTCTGTCCAAGTGTGAAGAGTCCTTTATAGTGAAGAGCAGAAGGGGGAGACTGAGGCAGGAGAGGCACCAGGCTTGCCTTATTCCTCCTGGTCCTTTTCCTCTTCCCCTCTTCTTATGGAAACAACACTGGACCTCTTGAGGCCCATCTGTGTCCATGTTCTGCGCATTCATGTGGGTTTAAGGCAGGAGGGACAGTGGTTAGGAATGTTTGGAAACACGGCTTGTAATGAGAAGCATCTAACTTTTAAAGTTCCATCTTGCTGTGCTAGTTAGAATGTACATATGAACAAATTAAATTTAAATGTCTCTTCAATCATCAACTGATGGAAAAAACATCTTCACTTTCTGAGTGAGAGGTCCACTTACGTGTCATCTAAGGAAAATGAAGCTTAGCGGTTACTGTGGCCTTTGACAGCTGTTCAGAATTGACCTGCAGTGCTCACCGCTAAGATATAAAGCTCAGTCTTCCCATGAGCCTGTTCCCTTGCTACGCACAGCCAAAACCGTGTCCAACGCAGACGGGCGCAAAGTCACCTCAGAACCATATACTCTGTCACATACGTGCAGCGGGTGTACTTGGTCCTTACATTTCCCCCAAACACAAGGACGGGGCAGGCTCCAGGCGTGCTGTCCCCATCACACTCCGCCTGCTGCTCGTGCCCAGGCCGCGGGGCAGATCGCGTCTCTCCGCACTCCCTGGTGAGTGGGGTTGGATCCATGCGGCCTCAGGACCTTTCGGGGGACTGCGGTGGACCCCGAGTCTGAGCCCTTTCCTTCTGCCCGAGCCCCTGTGCCCTCCCCTTTATGAACGTGCTTCTTGCCCGTCTCTGCTGGCTGTTCCATCCCCTTCTTTTTCTGTAAGTCCACTTGTGTTGAAGTTTGGTGGCCATAGTTTGTAATGCTGATTTTGCTTCAGCTGAATTGATTGTCACCCTTTATCCATTACTGAGTTAGACTCTTTGATCATCTGTCCTATGGGTTTTTTTTTTTCCCAGAGAAGCTCTACTTTGAATAATTCACAGACCCTGGAGTACAGCAGTTCCTTTGTGAAAATACCTAATTTGGGCTTTAAAAAATGCAGAATTTGAGAATAAAACTGTGGGAACTTGATTTTCTTTGAAATTCATCAGCAAATATGCAGGTAGCATATGTGTGTGTGTGTCTGTGTGTATGTATATAAAAACATTTTCTGTTACATTCACCTATCCATTAAACCTTCACTATAAACAGGGATCCTGTCTCCAGTCGCTTCAACAGACTCCTCTTCCATACAGTCAAGATGCTGCCCTCTGGTGGTGTGTGCAGCTTGCTGTGTAAGGAGACCACATCTGTGATGTGTTTAGTGTGCTGTTTATAGACTGTGTGGCTGGGCTGGAGATTTAGCTCAGTGGTTTCAGTGCCTGCCTTGCAAGCACAAGGTCCTAAGTTCAGTCCGGTAACCACATACAATGCTGGGTGTGGTGACTCACGCCCACAGTGCCAGGTGTGGTGGCTCACGCCTGTCATCCCAGCACTCGGGAGGCAGAGGCAGGAGGATTGCTGAGTTCCAGGCTTGCCTGGACTACATAGTGAGCTCAGGGCCAGCCTGAACTACAAAGTGTCTCAAAAAAACAAAAACAAAAACAAAAAAAAAACAACTGTGTGGCCACATTTAAGAAATTAGGCCGTGCACATCCAACTTTATTACAAGGTTCAGTGCAGTGGAGGTTTTTGTAACCAAAAATCTTAACTTTTTACTAGGACTAAAAAACTGATTTTTGTTTTCTTTTAATGCTGTAGGTGAAAATAATTCTATTTTCAGCACTACCATATTACTTTTAGTTCTGAGTCCTGAGTGAGCAGAAATCTGTTTTGTTTGTTTTCCCGTGTTCAGAAATTGGTTCTGTTGCCTCGATCCACCTTTATAGGCGACTTCTTGCCCTGATTCTTTTTCCGCCAGTAAAGTGGGGCCTTGGAAGCACCACAGCCCAGTGACCTGACCCTACCAGAGCATTTTATAACTTAAGTGCTTTGTCTGGAGGTTCTGCTGATCTGAAACGCCCTCACTACGCTTCCCGACATGTTTCCTGGAGCCGTGCATGGTGGGGCCACGGAAATGCGCGAGGAGTTGGCGCGTTGGCTACTCACCCTCACCGTGAGCCTCACTGCGGAGGGGGGTTCTGTTTCGTGATAACCTGCCATGGCCCAAGTGGAGCGGCGTGTGAAAGTCCAACAGCCCCTTCCCCTCGGCCCTGCTGGCAGGGACGCAAGAACATTTCTGGAAAACTGGACATTTTCTTTTACCAAAAAGATTGATGAAGTTCAAAAAATTGGCAGTCATGCGATGTCCACAGTTGGATGTTGTCATTCATTTCAGTTCAGATGGTTGATTTAGAGGTCATCATCCAGACGCTCCCAGCATCGGCAGTCTGATGCTATTATCCTTCAGCATTTTATCCTTGGACAGTGAAACCATTCTGAGTCAAAAACAGAAGTTTTAAAAAGCCTGTAGCGAGGCCATTGTTTGAGGTTCCTAACCCCCGTCCTCTGCAGCACACCCACAAGCCAAGTGTGGGAGACTCACACACAGATCTGCACCCCGATGTGTGCCAGAGTGTGGGGGCCCTCCTGTGTGTGCTGGGCCGATAGCTGCTGCTTCTCCGTGTGCCGGACAGGACCCGGACAGCATCATACGGAGCCTGTGGCTGGGTCTGCACTGCACCGTCTCTGGTATGGCCTTTGGTAATAGGGTAACATTTTGAGTTCTGGGGCAGCTGACATGACATTCCTTCCTTTAGTGCAAACTGAGGCTGCAGTCCGTCTCCGACTCTAGCCATAAGGAAGGGTGCTGCAGACACAAGAAAGACAAAAATAAGGATTTTTGTTTTCAAGTAGTTTGGAGCTTTCAGAGGAAGCTAGAAGTGCAAATCGTGACATGGTGAGGGCCATGGCCATAGAAAGTGTGTGTGTGTGTGTGTGTGTGTGTGCTGGGACCTCACTGGAAGAACAAAGCCCTTAGCGTCAGGGGCCTGGTACAGGGCAGGAGCTGTGGGCAAGGTCCTCCTACGCTGAGGAGTTGGAAATTTCATGCTCGAGTAAGTCTGGGAACCACTAGAGGATGTTGAGCCCAGAGCGACACAGTCAGATCCACCTTCTGAGGAATTTGCCGTGTGCTGCGATTTGGCGCTGAGGGCAGGTGCTCCCGCAGCCCCCTGCATGTGTACCGGTGTCAGCACCTGGCCGCGCAGCTCTGCTTCTGAGGAGAAGGCAGAGGACCTGGAAGCGGCACTGCGGGCGGGCCACGTGCACCACGCCTGTGCAGAGCGATGCCCAGGAGCCACCAGGGAGTCGCAGCTCGAGTCCCAGCAGATGAGTGATGAGCTGGATGTGCGCAAGCACCTGTGTCCTGCGCGGTGGAGTGTTGTCCAGCCTTAGAAAGGAGTGAGGGTGTGGCACCTCCCACAGTTTGGATGCACCTGAAGATGTTGTGGCAAGTGATATAAACCAGCCCCTGCTCTGGAATGCGGTGGTGCTGGCTCCTCCTCCACACCGCAGCGAAGCATGGTTCTGAGCACGCTCAGTTCATGCGAAGTGAAATGTTAGCTGCTGCGGCTTCTGCTGCTGCCCCTCTTCCTGTGAAGCAGTGAAATGAGAAGAGCCTCAGTACTCTCTCCCTGACCATGACGGGATCTTACTTTGCCAGCTCTAGTTTCGTGATTACAATGTCTGTACGTGTGTAAAGTATGTATTTAAATTTTGACATGCGTGTACCTTCCTGAAGCTATCACCCCAGAAATTCCTCAATCCCCTTTGTGATTTTTCCCTACACCCTACCTGTTTCTCTGTCTCCTTAGACAACCAATGATGGTCTTACTCATCTCTAGATTAGTTTACATTTTCTAGTGCTATAAATAGAATTTCTTTTTTGTCTAATTTTTGGTCAACAATTATTTTGAGATTTATCCATGTAGGAAGAGTTTGTTCTTTTATATTTTCAAGTATTGTTCCATTACTTGGATAAGCCGCAGCTTGCTTAGCCCTGTGCACCAACACGTCTATTCAGGTTGTTCCTGGTTCTGAGGTGTTGTGGGGTCTCCTCTTTTTGGGTCCCCCTTTTGCCTCTCTCTTAGGCAGAATCTTTCTCTCTCAATAAAGTTTTTTCCCACTCTTAACCTCCATAGTTCCTAAAGCTCATTCTTCAGTTTCAGAAAACATGAACTTGCATTCCAGGCCTCTCTGAGGCCGGAGCCAGGCTTGCTTCCCCTGTATCATTTTGGGGGTCTCCTACGAGATTACTGGCCGGAGGCCATGCAGCTGGCAGGGGCTGTGCTCCCTCGGAGAGTCGGACAGTCCTCACCTTCTTGGTCTGCCCAAGATAACGAGGTGTAACCACGGAGCGTATCAGCGCCTTTCAGGTAGACACCGGTGGAGTAACCCCGACTGCCAAGTACAGCTGCAGCCCTCTGCAGCCGGAAGCGCTCGGATGGGCCTTCGCTCATTGCTCCTCCTGGCAGTTCAGGGTACTTCTTCAGAGGGGAAATGTTATCGGTAAAAAAAAAGCTAAATAGACATTTTCTAGACAGTTAGGGCAGCCCTGGAAAGAAAGAAACCACCTTGGAGATGACTGTTGGTGGAGGAGAAAACCACCCCACCCACATAAGATAAGCAGTAGTGATATTGATATTGTAAGTAGGAACCAGCTCCCTGGGGTGGAGGACCAGGACTTTGACTGGAAAAATCCTAGATAAAAAATTTCCTGTATTTTTGCTACATGACTTACCATTGGATTTCTCATTAGAGCCCCCATTTAATAAATGTTACCTGAGCAGCTATGCTTGTTCTGATCTGACTGGTTGATCATGGTTTTGTCCACTGTGTTATTGCTCGGTGCACCAGTGTTACCTAAGTTACTGTATTTGCAGTGCTGCTGGCTGACTGTAATTTTGTCCCACCTTAAACCCTCTCACCTCGTGGCTTTGCTCCAAAAAGCCCACTGGGAAGTGAGGTGGGTGGGTCTCTCAGTTTTGGGTCCCCCTTTTGCCTTTCTCTTAGTTTTTCCTACTCTCAAAAAAATAAAGCTGTTATGACTTTTTTTTTTCTCAGTACCAGGGATCCAACTCTGGACCTTCAGGCAGGCGTGGCACCACTGAGCTACATTCCCAGTCCTGCTTTGACTGTTTATGTATGAATTATTCATTTTTATGGGTATATGCTTTCTTTTTTCTTGGGTAAATCCAGAAGTGGAGTAGCTAGATGATACTGGTAATTAGATGATTAAGCTCTTAAGGAAACTACAACTCCATTTTACAGAATGGTTTCTCCATTTTATTTTAAAAATTTTTTTATTAGTACATGTCAGATTCATCGTGGAGTGTTGGCAAATGTACACAACACATCTGCTGTTCACAGAACTTCAAATTAATGAAGGCAGCTGAAGTGTATTTGTACCCTATAAAGGACTGTGCTCAATAGAAGTGATTGGTATTACTAATGGTAGGAGTGAAAGGTGTGTCAGTGGTCGATCGGCCCTATTATTTTTTCTGAAAAGTGTTATGCTTTTGGCCTTTTGACTTTGAGGGTCCCTTAGGAACTTTTGGTCTTTGTTTAGTTATGAGCTCCAGAGTTTGGCAGTGCCTGAAGTGGGGACAGCACTAAGCCCATTTTTGTCTTCTCCTTTGGGAGGTGATACAGGTTTGGCTCTTACAAAAGGCAGCTTATATCCAGCAATTTTTATGTGAATCCAAATCTTGTAAGCCATGAGCCCTATAAATCTCTACTGAGTTTCTCTGCTTAAAACTTTAGAAATCCAGATGGCAGTGGCAGTACTTTTATCATGTACCATATGGAGAAGTGGAAAACAACTCTCGGAAGAAAGCAGTGGCAAATGCAGATCTCAGGGCTCTGTCGCCCCGGGTCACGCTGAGCCTCCCTCCCGGGGAGCTGGAGTCTCCAGCCCCAGTTCTCAGGCGACTGCGCTACCGACAGTGCGGTGAAGGAAACGAGGAACTGTGCACTGAGGCAGCCCAGAGGTAGCTTTGCCAGCGGGCATGACACGCCCACTCTCTCTAGGGGGTATGTTAGAGGCAGGGGGCCAAACTCCGCCCCCACAGTCTGCTTGCAGTCAGTGTCAGAACTGCGTGTGGGCTCCGAGTTCTGGATGGTGCCGGTGGACTTGCTCTGAGAAATCGACATGTATGACGAGTTAACTCCAGCGCCTCGGGCGGCTCAGCCACGTTCCCACCCTGGCATGTGATGTAGGGCAGCAGCTTCCTCCTTCTACCTCTAACCCATCCCTCCCTCCTTTCATTTCTGAGGCTCTGCTTTTCTGGGATTTAGATCCTGACTCGGCTACCAAACAAGATGGTTCTGGTCTCAGAGAATCTTCGGTCGAGCCCCTCGGATGCCGCAGGGCTACAGGACCTCAAGGAGGTTACTTGTGAACTGGCCGAGTATAACTGAGACATCGCAGTCACCTATTCATGTTAGGACAGCCGGGGCCCGCTTCCCGCACGGCAAATGCTGCTCATCCTCCTGGTGCTCATTGTGTTGAGTCTTCCTCCTTCCCGCAGTGCTTAGGCTCAGGACTCCCAAGTACAGAAAAAGGAGGGGTGTTTCAGCTTGCTCAGCTGTAATTCCTACTCACCTGGGAAAGAATAGTCTGCCTTTCTCACCAGCGCATCTTTGTACTAATTGTTCATTTGGCACACTGCACAAGGGAGGAAAGGGATAAAAGCTGTAATGAGAAATCTAAAAACCTCACAGTAGTTCTATTTAAATGCCTTATTTAAAGAGAGGCAAGAATTCTTTACCTCCGAGTTCCTACATCCATTCAGGAGCGCAGTCCACACCTCTCTTTCGTAGGTGAGTGGAGAACTGAGCGTGTGGAGGAGCACTTGCCTAAGGTTATGCAGCGGGCGGTGGCTGCCCTGGTGCCCGCCAAGGGTGCCTGTGGCTGGGTGGGCTCCTCTCTTATGGTAACATGAACCAGGTCTGCGTCTGCCCAGCAATGGCAGATAGGGCTGTGAAACCCTCTACCAAGTGTGCTTCCTTAGTTTCCAATTTTGCACAAAGATTTAGTTTATCATCATCATCATCATCATCATTATTATTTTGAGACAGGGTCTCACTCTGTAGTTTAGGCTGGCCCTGAGCTCACTCTGTAGCCCAGGCAAGCCTCGAACTCAGCAATCCTCCTGCCTCTGCCTCCCAAGTGCTGGGATGACAGGCATGAGCCACCACGCCTGGCAAGATTTAATTTTTCATAATATGTAGCATGCACTTACAGGGCTTCCAGTGTGCGTGTGTTGCCCTCTGGGCCTTGGCAAGAGCTTGTGAATTTACATCGTTTATGTGCCATTTTTTCCAGAGGAAACATGTTCCGTCTGCCATCATGGACATTTCTTTAGAATATCCATTGGAAATATTCATTGCATATTTGTGATCTAACCCTTTACAGTTGAGTATGCAGTAAAATTTCATTCTTAAAAAATTGCTCTGTTGGGCCAGAGGGTTAGCTCAGTGGTTCTGGCACCTGCCTCGCAAGCGCAAGGTCCTGAGTTCGATCCCCGGTAACCACATATAATGCTGGGCGTGGAAACACGCCCACCAACCATCAACACCGCATACCACAATGCTGGACGTGGTGGCTCACGCCTGTCATCCCAGCACTCGGGAGGGCAGAGACAGGAGGATTGCTGAGTTCACGGTGGCTTGCCTGGGCACCACAGTGAGCTCAGGGCCAGCCTGAAATACAAAAGCGAGACCCTGTCTCAAAAAGAAAAAAAAAAAATTGCTCTGTTTATCCAATGGCTTGTTATTGTTTACATACCTGGGGGTCACTTCCCCTCACTGATAATGATGCTGCCATCTCTACTTCTTCGCAAGTAACTCGGTAATTTTGTCCTGTCTGATCGTGACAGCTCAGGCTGCAGCAGGACAAGTCAGGTGCGTGAGACCCAGACCCATAGCGCTCTGAGCGAGATTCGTGGTCACCTGTCTCTCCGCTTCCCTGATGGGCCGTGGCCTTTCCTTCCCACAAACCTTCTTCTGAATCATCAGTGCCATAGAGTGTATTTTCGCTTAAACTGTAAAACATAAATGATATTCTATAGTAAAAGCACATTGAAAACACATGCACAGGAAAAAGTGTTTTCTAGGATGCTATGCAAGCATTTTTATTATTATAAGTAATCTTTGTAGATTTTATATGCAGCAAAGTGTAGTTGTTTATGCCACAAAGATTTCATAATTTCCTTTCAAGTTTTCATATATATACCTTAGGATCTTTTAATCAGTGTCCGGAGAACATTTAACATTTTAATATCTAGTATTTTTTATCAGACCTTAGTATCTT
>PVIC010001101.1:0-60423 GCA_004025085.1 Thryonomys swinderianus
GGGAGAGGAAGAGGGAGAGGGAGAGGGAGAGGGGGAGAGAGAGAGAGAGAGGGAGGGAGGAAGAGAACAGAGTTTCTGGACAACCAAATTTACAAATTTTTGTTTCCCTTATAAATAAACACCTCATAAGTGGAAAGTAAAAGACACATAAAAATGAGTTCACAAAGTATTCAGGATTATGAATTTAAACCTATATTACTGAGAATATTGAACAAGATACTGCTAAACTCAACCTAATTACTTACAAATTAATCAAAGACAGTAAAGAAAATTATCTCTGAAAAACACTCGGCAATATGACTAAAGACTATCAAGTTTCAATTATTCATGTCAATTCAGAGAGCTGACTAATCTTAAAAAGTAGATAATTTAACAATTATTTTTATTGGCACAATTGTATTTCTCTGTCAAAGATTTACCATAGTGTTTTGTTTTTCTCAATTCGGTATTAAAATGACTTTATGTTTCTTATTATATCAGAATGTAAAGGCAGTCAATTTTTTTAAAATTTAAAGTGGTTATATTACAAATGTATATAATTTACATATACAGTACATAAAGACTGATCTGTAAAATCTTTTAAACTTCCAAATGCATTCAATATATGTATGTTAACAGTGAATTATAATTATAAAAACATTATTAATTTGACTAATTTTTCTATCATATTGAAAGCCTGTTAAAATTTAAGTCATATAAAGGACTATGAAGTCATTTCATTTTATAGATAAAAGTACAGAACCTTTAAGATGTTACATACAAAATGAGTCTACTAGAGGTTCTATTTTTTTTTTTTTTGAGACAGGGTTTCACTTTATAGTTCAGGCTGGCCCTGCACTCACTATGTAGTCCAGGCAACTCAGCAATCCTCCTGTCTCTGCCTCCCGAGTGCTGGGATTACAGGTGTAAGCCACCACGCCCAGCACTGTGGTATGTGATATTGATTGCTGATGGGCGTGAGTCACCACATCGAGCATTGTATGTGGTGACCAGGGATTGAACCCACGACCTTGTGCTTGCAAAGCAGGCGCCAGAACCACTGAGCTAAATCTCCAGCCCCGGTTCTTTCTAATTTTTAAAACATATACACAATGATATTTTGAGTTCTTTCTTCCTTTCAAGATCTCATTTTGATTCCCATTTCTATATCTTTTGATAAATTCTACCAATAATTACTTATCTAGTAACTAAACACTGCCAACTATGAGAAAAGCACTGTTAGATTCTTGTATTATGGTTTTGGTCACTGATGAGTCTTTCATTTAGTGTACTATTTACTGAGACAATCTTTAGCATCTCAAAGAGAAACAGCAAATATAAGTAGTGATTAAGAACAAGGACACTGGGCCGGGCGTGATGGCTCATGCCTGTAATCCCAGCACTCGGGAGGCAGAGACAGGAGGATTGCTAAATTGGAAGCTTGCCTAGGCTACATAGTAAGCTCAGAGCCAGCCCGAACTACAAAGCGAGACCCTGTCTCAAAAAAAAAAAAAAAAAAAAAAAAAAAAAACAAGGACACTGGGGCTTGCAAATTTGACTAGGGTATCAGTTGAACATTTAAAGCTGAGGAGATTCAATTGTCTCTCTGTGCCTGTTTCTGCATTTTATTATGAGAAAAGCACTAGAAGCTGTTTCTTAGGATTGTTATACATATTAAATAATATACATAAAGCCTTTAGAACATAAACTGGTACATACAGTCACTGCATTTTTAATCAAAAGTTGTAAGGATGCTCATGAAAGAAGACTTCTAGGATTGCATTCAGAAAATGGTAAAAAAATATGATTTTGATCATGTATACATTTTAATTTATTCACATTAAGAGAAAAAAACTGAAACAAATATAAAATGGTAAAAGCTAAAATAGAGTCAAAAACATTAAAAGTTGTATCTTTTTGCCTCACTTAGTTTTTGTGAGCACTGCTCATTTAAGGATCTACATAATGATCTAAAATTTTGCCTTGTGAAATTCAGATTAAACTCATTATTATGCAAGTTTCTGTGTTCTTTAAAAAATTATTTCCTAATTCAGAGAAGTTATCCTCATTCACAATTCCTTTTCTAGTCTATGCAAGGGCAACCATTATACTTACTTCCCACTTTCATGAATATCAGTGTATTTTGGGGTGCCAATAATTCTCACCTCCCAAAACAAATACTTGAAAATATGAGTCATCCTAGATGCATTAGTAGTGCATTATCAATTTAAGAGAAATATCTTGACAGTTAATGGCACCAGCCAAATTTTGATGCTAGCTTTGATATTTCCCCTCAAATGGTACACAAAGAACCTCAGTATTCCAGGAAGCAGTAACCTTATAACAGGTGGTAAGGAGAATGGATGGGTGCGTGACATGGATCTACTTAGAATATCTTGAATATTTTTCAAATTGGAAAGGTCCCATTCATATATTACATCCTGACAACAAAGAAGTCACCAGAGAAAGCAAATACATCACTCTAAAAGTGTATTTACAAATTAGAACAAAAGAAGGCTAACCAAAGTTCTCCCTTTATGCTATCAAACATTTTAAAAACCTAAAAATGTCCTTGGTAAAGTGGCTAATATACTAACAGAATTAAAGATTGCTTTTCAGTCCAGGTGATTTCACGTATGCAAGTATACACACAGAACTCCATTTATCAATTTCAAACTGCTGTGAAAGGTGCTGAATTCCATTCTTTCAGAGGGACAGAAAACATTTATAATAGCAACAGCCCTGCAGTCACATCTTCTTGTACCTGGCTCTTAGAATGAAAAAAAAAAAAAAACTTTATGACAAAAAGAAGAAAATGAATTTTTATTTTAAAAGGCAGTATCTGCCATCACAGGCTATCCTGCCACCCAGCTCTTCTGAAGGCATTCAGACCCTTCACTGGAATGTCTAAAAAATCAATAGCAATTTATTCTCTCTTTGGACCCCAAGCAACAAAAGTAAATAATACTGTCACCTCCAGTCTGCCTGCAGAACATGGTCACAAAACAGCCTTGCCACTAAAATACAACCTTATGCAGCTCTTTATCTATACTGGCACTGCTGATTGTATTGGCTTTCATACGGGACAAATATTTCAGCAAAGCCACACAAAGAGGTCAAGCTCTTATACTTTAGCCAGGCAGAATAGTGGGGGCTGCATTAAAAGAGGCTTTTACATCTACCTGGGATCCTTGCTTCAACAACATGGGCTCTATGAAATGAAAATGAGGACATTTATTATTTAAGATAATTAAAGTTAAAAGGGGAAAATAGGATACAATATATGTTGTACTTACATTTTTTCTGTAAAATTTAAGAAAATTAGCAGCTCTTTGAAGAAGTTAGCTTAACCATATTTTACAGCTAAAAAGTACACAATTTTTATGCTAAGTAGTACAAATATAAACATAAGTAAATTTGAACATAAAAATTAAAGCAATATTTTGATTGTGCTCAACTTAGTAGATAATATAAATGCTACCTAGTTATGCAAGTCATTACATACATCCTAGAATTCATATATAATGGTATTTTGAAATAAGTAATCTTGGGGCTAAGGAAGAATATTATTTATTTGTAAATAAAGGAAATCATACCTTGTATATAACATTAGAAAATTATTCAATGGAAGAAGTAGAGCTAACATCTATTTTTGACATTTTTTCTATATTGTTTATTGATGAAAAATTTAGTCATACTAAGGAAGAGTCAATGTTGTTCAGATGAGAATATATACTAAACTAACATCCCTCTGGGCTATGTAATTTCTTAAGAGAAAAATCAAGCACTACAAAACTTTATTCAGTAATTAGAAACTTCAAATGACAGAAGAAATTATCAATTAAATATCTGCTGTGTACTTAATCCTGGTTAAAAAAAAAAAAAAAATATATATATATATATATATATATATATATATATATATATATATATGGAACTAAAAAAAAACTGAAAACACTTAAATGTCTAATTGTATGGTTGAAGAATGAAACTGATCAAACAATGCAGGGAAGCACTGTCCAGAATGTCCAGAGGGCAGAGGAGGCAGATGACAGAGAACAAGGACACAGTCCATGGAAGTGGCTGCAAGAGGGTAGGCACAGTGTAGGTTAAGTAGAGAGTCAGTTGAACTGGCCTGGCTGGCCGTGAGAGCCCATGAGTAAAATGAAGGTGTAAAGTTAAGCTAGAAGCCAACGTATCAAGCTGATGAATTTGAATTTGATGTAGTACAAACCCTACGCAATGTAGAGTTAATCATTTTATCTGGGAACACAGTTGCTATTGTTATTTAGGTCACTCCTTCCTATGTGGGAGAGGGACCCAAAGAAACCAAAATAACAACAAATTGAGTACTTCTTAGGAAGAAACAACTGAAAATATGACTCACTTTTTTAGGGCAAAATATTATGTCTTTGAAATTTCATTTAAATATCCCAAAACATAGCATTGTAAAGAAATTCAATCAAGATTTATGGTAAAATTTCCTAGTAAAATTAATATTACTAAGCTAAGAAGGAACACCTTTGAATCCTTCATTTGTGATATTAACCATGTTGATAAAAGAAAATGAAAACTAGAACTAGGAATTTTGATAAATCTGGTTTAACTTATGCACTTTAACATACATCAAATTGATATATTCTATTTTCTATTAAAATATGAATCTAAAGTTATTCATTAAAGCTGATTTAACATGAAATTTAAAACAAGCATCCTCATCAAATTTTAGAAACTAATCAAACTTGAAAAGTAACATTCTTTTCTCTTTATTCTGTGTAGTGATTACAGATAGTTTGGGGGAAATGTATATAACCAAATAGTCTCAAGAAAGCTTATTCACCAGAAAGGTCTACTTTTCAGATACTTCTAACAGGCTTCTTTCTGATTTAAAAATAATCTATCATGGAGATATATTTATTGTAATTATTAATACATATCAAACATTGTAGTTAAATTATTGTATCTAGTTAACAGTCTACTTAGAATTTAAAGGAAAAAATCATAAATGCGGACATTGAAACAGGATATTCAGTGGAATACTGTTAGAAACAGTAAAAACTGGAAATTTTCAATTAGAAGTCGTGTGTGTGTGTGTGTGTGTGTGGTTATGATTCTTTACACACATCAAATATAGTCAAAACTCATTTATTTCCATTATTTCCCTAATTTTTGTAGAAGAGTTTCCAAAATGTTAATGAATTAACTTGTGAATAATGAACAGTAATGACTAGCCTCCACTCACGTGAAGTGACACAGAGACAGGACAAAGTACACCTGGTAGCACAGTGTGTCCAGAGTGGTGCTTGGCACCAAGTTAACCATTAGTATGTACCATATTTAGTGGAATGAAAATAGTTGACTACAGTCCAGCTATTTGAGTTCAAAGACTAACTCTAACAGTTGTGAGAACTCTAGGACTCTAGAGAAATCGGTAGTTGCAAGGCTTCAACTGTATCATGGAATTTTTGGGATTTCATTTTCCATAGTGTTCTGAGATTAAAACCACCCAATCCTTGAACAGTGCTAATTATAGTTTCAGAACACATTACAAGCTTAATATATGGCAAATATTATTATATTCGTCTTTTTGACTATATGTAAATGTTTTTACTGTATGAAATTCTTTCAGGCTATATTCATTTCATAAATTCAAACATGGTTAATCAAAGCCTCACATGAAACTTAAAGAAATATATCCATCAGCATGCAAGAGTGACTTTGGTGATATGTTCCATACTAGAGATACAGAGTGTTCTTTGAAGTGAGAGGAGGCAATGGTGAAGTACTGGGGGGGGGGGGGGGGGGGCATGGATGCAGGACAATACAATATTACACTGAAGTAATATAGGGGCCGGGTGTGGTACCTCACACCTGTAATCGCAGCACTTGGGAGGCAGAGGCAAGAGGATTGTCCTGAGTTCGAGGCTAGCTTGGACTACACAGTGAGTTCAGGGTCCATCTGAACTACCAGGGATCGAACTCAGGCCCTTGCATGTCCAAGGTTGGTGTGGTACCACTTGAGCTAAATCCCCAGCGCTAGAGAGCCATCTGAACTAAAGTGAGACCCCATCTCAAAAACATAAATAAATAAATAAATAAATAAATAAATATAAATAAATAAATAAATAAATAAATAAATAAATAAATAGTGATACAGTAACTGGAACATCAAAGAGAAGTCAGAATTCACCAAGTTAGGGATACGATATTTATTGGAAAGCTATTCCATGTAGACTAGACAACGTAAGGAAAGAACCATGTCATGGGAATTCACAAGAACGTTGACATTCTGTCTGAGACAAAATTGAAGGCTCCATTGTGTAATCTATGTAATTAGACTGTCAGATAAGCAAAGGAAAGCTGACTGGGCTCACAATGACATTAGTAGTTTAGATACAAGATTTATGACAGAAGACAGGTTGATCTCAGAGAGTGCAAGAGAGAATAAAAAACTAGTAATCCAGGTAAAAAACAATTCAGAGTAGAAACAGAATAGGGCAATGAGGGTGCAGAAAAGAAACTGATAAAAATACTGTGAAAGCACAACAAAAGAATTAGTAAAGACAGTTAAATATGATATCATGAGTTATGAGCTCATATGGCTAGACAATGTTAAGTAAAAAATGGAAATAACACGGGATGGAATTCTTTTGTGGCCCAGCAAGAAGAGTTTATAATTAATTTCACTATGCTTGAGGCAGCTCTCAAACACAAGAAGCTGATGATATTCAACATAAGGATGGAAATTCACATGGGAACTCAGAAAAAAGAGTGGGAAGTTGCCTGTATATGACGTGTATCATGTATATATGTCTGTAAATGACAGTTGAGTTCATAAGGTAAGTTAGAGCTTTAAAAGTCAGAAAGAAACCAAATGCCTTCATCTAACAATAAAAAGTATAAATTGCCTAAAATATTCACTGAGCAAGAGCTATCTGAAGAGAACTACATGCTGCAACAGCCAAAGTAAACACACTAAATTTAGAGAGATGTCATTTATCTGCATGGAAAGAAAACATGTTTAAAGTTATCAATTCTCTGGGATCTACAGATTTAACATTATTCTAATTTTTTAAATTCTGCAACATAATTTTGGAATACTTAATAAAACTATTCTATAGCAATCTGAAATAAGATCTGAGAATAACCTTTTTTTTTTCTGGTACTAGGGATCAAACTCAGGTCTTTGTGCCTCCAAGGTTGGCATGGTACCACTTGAGCTAAATCCCCAGCTATAGAATAACCATTTTTAAAAGACCCTGGAGATCTTGACTGAGTAGAAATTAACATTATAAAGGCACAATTATGCAGTGCTACTTATATATAGAAAATTTACTGTATTAGAAAATTCAAACATAGACATAAATATATATAATTATGGTATGTCAAGAATGAAAACCGGAAATTTCAAAACAATGAGGAAAGAGATACCTTTAAGAAACAACAAAAAGGGATTCCTTTTGAGGTGTTTTGGGAATGATGGAGGATGCCTGAGCTTTCCATATCCAGAAAGGAAGATCTTAGTAATGAAATACAAAAGACAGTATTCAGTTATAATAAAGCTATGGAAATATGACAAATTATGGATTTTTCCAAATGTTTAATGCTAGAAGCATCAAAGATGAAACCACTGACCATGATGAAATGATCCCTTCAGAAAGGAAAGTGTCAGGAAGGATTATTTCACTACGATGATTATAGGGACAGCTCTTAAAAACAGATGTCTTCTTATCTGACTAACTGGAAATGAATAAATAATACAAGTGAAAAAAATTGCCATATAGTGAGCTTTCCAAGTTTAGGACTTCTGAGTTGTCAGTTCAGAGAAATGGCATAGTAAATCAGACTGCAGCATACAAATGTCTGGCCAGGATTTTGGCAGGTCAATAATACAGCCTCCAAAGTTCCCAGAAATGCCTAGAAATTAAGAGAAGGGATGGGCAGTTAAATGATAAAGCCTTCTACTATTATGAAGGAGTGCCCCTCATTGTGAAAAGAGGAGGAGAAAGGAAAGTGAGTTGGCTAAGTAAGCTTCAACTTACTGACAACCGGATCTTCAGGCAAGGATGTTACTTATTTTTCAACTCATACCTAACATACAGCATACGTATTGTAAAGATTTCCTATGAATCAAATGGTATTGCAAAAAATGCTACGAAAAATACTGAGTAACTGATCTCACCAATCATTAGTTTTGCGGGAACCTGGGGAAATCAGTGACTTACTCAGGGTTTTACTTTCCTCATCTAGATAGAATAGAGCTCTTATGGCATCACTGACATGGTTATGAAATTAATACCACCAATAATCCATGCACTGGCAATTTCATAGTAGTCAGAGAACACATTAAGAGCTGTGCATATGACAAATAAAATTAAAATTGTTATTGTTTTTGACTCTACCACTGAGCTTTTCCGAGTTGGATTTTTTTCATACATTGCATGTTTATTGAGACATAGGTGAAATCATTCTATTAATATTTCCCAAAACTCCACAACTTTATAATTTGATCAGAATACCTGAAAGAACAAGCAGTATGAATAGCAACAACATGAGGGGATATTAGGGTAAGTAGCCTCACAGAAAGAAGTCAGGCTTTATCAAAGAAAAGACTTCATAGGGAAGGGCAGTGGGAAAGGTCAGTTTGGAAACAGTAACAGCTGAGCTAGATATAGAAGACTTCTTTGTACTTTTGGAATGATACTATGTCAATATATCTATAAAGGTTCATTTCCAAGTACTGTCTTACAGTGGCCTTCCAGCTTGTGAATCACCAAGACTTCAGTCTGAAAAGCAGGGTGGAGAGTAACACCAATAACAAATAATTTTCTTTTTCCTCTAGTACACAAAGATATCAAAATCTAAATTCACTATGTCAAAAATATTGAAAGGATCCCCGCACCTGAAAATTTAATTAAAGTCAACATTTTGAAATAGTGAACATAGATTTTTATATCCTTATGTACCAGTGAAAAAAGAGAAAACATTAATCAACTATTATTCATTTCTGAGATTTTGTTCTTTAAGACATTCTGGTGTGGAAGCCTATCTGTCAGAGATGAATATACCCAGATGCATGTTACTGATTCATACAGGAGATCCCCCCTCAATTGGGAATGTGAAATGCAATTGTCAAGCCATTCATGCATGTATTTGCATCAACTCTGGAGGTGTTGCCTAGCTTACCTTGAAAAAGGCCCAGCCTAGGCAAACAGATCATAAGGAATATATTTTTTAAAACTTATATTGAGGTTTAATGACACAGGATAAGCTGTACATATTTAATATGTAGAATTTGACAAGTTTGGACATGCAAGCACCTTTGACACTTACACCAAAATTTAATAAGCACAGGTGTGTAACCTCTGGACACTTCCTCCTTCCTCTTGATAATCTCTCTTATCTTTCTCAGACATCCTCCCACCCTTAACCTGAACTTCTAAACTCCAGATTAACTTGAATTTTCTGAAATTTATAGAAATAAAATGATAAGTTTATATGATTTTTGTCTGGCCTATTTCCATGTAAAGACTTTGGAGATCATTCACAGCACTGCATGTATTGATAGTGCACTTACGTTATTGCATTTTACTGAACACATACTCATCAATGGCTTTTCAACTGTTTGCCAGCTGATGGGACTTAATAAAGTGATTGTGGATATTTCTGTATTAATGTATACTTTCAATTCTCTTCCATGAGTACAATGGCTAGGTAACCAGGTAGCTTGCATGAGTGGAATGGCTAGCTTGCATGGCACTTAATTGCCAAACTATTTTTCCCATTTGCTAACCCCAACTGTGGTGAATATATCTACCCCAGTATTTGATATGACTGGCATTTTAAATTTTAGTCACTTTAACAGGGTATAAGAGCAGTTATTGTTGCTTCAATTTGAATTTTCTAAGGACTAATATTGATTATAATTTCAAGTACTTATTTGCCAACTGTTCATTTTTTGTGAAGTGCTCAAATTATTTGCCTATGTTTTATTATTTATTGAGTTTTGAGAGTTCTTTACACAGTCTAAACATAATTCCTTTTTTTCAGATGTGATTTGCAAGTTCATTTCTCCTAGTCTTGCCTTGTCTTTTCATCCACTTAATATTGTTTTCAGGAACAAAAATTCTTAATGTTGAAGTAGTCTAGATTATTATTTTTTCTTCTACGGATCATCCTTTGTTGTATCTTGGAAAAATCTGCCTATTGAAAAGTAAAACTGTCTATATTCTCATCTAGAAGTTTTATATTTTTAAATTTTATATTTGTTTGATTTCAGAAGTGGAGACTTTTTAAACGTATGTCTTATTTGACAAAGGTAAATACCCATTAATGAAGTGGTAGCATCAATGTCCCTCTCCTGATAGACTGGATCAGTATTGCTCGGTGTTTACTGCGTTCCACAACCTATTTTTTAAAAGAATAAATGCTTTGCCCCACTGCAACATCAACAAGTAAAACCTGTATATTACCAGGCTTCAGAGTGCTGGAGTCTCCTAGAGGTGGTTTAAGAAACAGGCTCTGCAGACCAAATTTAGCCCTAGTAAAAACAGGAAAACAACTATGCTCCACAGGACACAGTGGGCTACAGTGAAGGGACACAGTAGCAGAGAGCTTAATACCAATGGTCCTTTTTTCATCTCCCATTTTTCAAGCTGATGTCAGATATACTACCAAAATCCTGCTCAAGGTCCTCCAGAACTGGACATGCAGGGCTTTGGTGACTGTTCTGCACATGTGTCCTGGGATTTTGTAATTAACAAGTCACACATGCCTCCCCAGCCTGTTCTTGCCATGTGCTAATCTCTTGCCTGCTGTGGTGAATTAAATTCCTAGTTAAAATTGTTGAAAAATGGTTTTGTGGGGGAATATGCCACTGAGTTCAGAGCTACAGGTTAGGGGCTTAGGCTCAGGAGTCTCAAAATCCAAATTTTAAATTTTTCCCTGTTTTAATTTCATTATTTGTCACTTCAGTATATTTCCTTTTCAGTTTCAATATTAGTATTAAAATATCACTCTCGTGTAGGACTTTGTCCAGGATTCAGTTGCCTTTTATAATAAAATATCAGTTTTGCCTTTCCTAAAGTATCAAATGCATTAAATTTCTTTTATTTCTCAAATAGTATTTTAAATACACATACATATATGTATATATGTTGTGGTATCAACTGACATGTGAATTCAAAGAAAGCTAGCAAATTATAAATCAGCGGAACTCTCCAATAATTGATGAGAGTATTATAAGTAGCTTGTCTTTTACAGACATCAGATTGTTTCTAGTCACAGGGCACCTCATTAAAGTGCTTATTTCAATAAACTCATTGTAAAAGATCATTAAGGCTTGTAAATCTATTTTTTAAACTAAAATATAAATTCCATAGTGAAGTTCACTATTAAGTTTACAACCCTTATAGAATTATCACTTCTATCCTCATAAATTCAAATTTACATATATAGGCTTTGTTTATTCCAATATTTAGTGGATCATTTTCTGACCACTGCAACCAACAAAAAATTTTAACAGTGCACAACAGTTGACATTTAATGGACCTATTTCTTAAATTGCCTTAGTATTGTTTCCATGGCAGACACAACATGATAAAAGCACATTTAGATTCAAATTGCACTTTGAAGTAGATATATTTTTAAAAACATAAGAGATAAAGACAAAGGAAACAGAGTTATTTCAAAAAGCAGACAAAATATAAGAAACTCTCATTTGGCCTCTCAATTTTACAAGCATTTTTTTAACACCTTTAAAAATAGCCAAGAAGATTCTCTTTGCCTAACAGTACAAAATAGCACATGGACTTTTTGTTTCCTTTTCTTCATGGAAAAAAATATGAATGTGAAAAAAAAAGTAATATATCAACAACAACAACAAAAAAAAAATCCAGAACTTGCCAAGAACAGATTCACTTATAAAACTTGCAGCTTACCAAAACTGACATTAACTGGGGGAAATTTTATCATAAAGTAAAATTACAGAAATTAAATAAAGTTCAAGGGTATGTTGGATGTCCACTGTATTGGGTGTTGTGACAAACTGGATTGTCACCTTGATCAGCTTCAGAGCTTCCAAGGCAGTTAGTGAAGCAATATTCTCTATGTGTGTGGGTGGATCCTGGAGACATGGTCTTTCTTGTGGACTGCAGACTGCCTCCTTGGGACTGATTCCCACGTGGGCATTCTAGCAACTAGGAATGCCTTTGCTCCTCCACACCCTACAATTATATTGTTACTTCTCTATAGACAGCCAATTGCGGTGGGCCGTAAAGACCGCCCCCCAAGATGGCGGCTGGCAGCAAGCCAGAAACCTCTGTTTAACACAAACAAACTAACTGCAGACCTTATATGGTGATATCTGTGGGCAGTGGGAGGGGCCTCGAGAGGAGAACGTATATAAGCACCCAAGACAGGAAGTGGGGGAGAGAATAAGTAAGATTCAAGCTTGCACTCCGTGTGTTGCGTCTCTCTCTGCGGGATCAGCGAGGGTCGTGACAGCCAATCATGAACAGAACTCTTTAAGTGCAAGCCAAATTAAATATCTTTTCTTTTAAACTGTGATGTTGGGTATTTTGTACCAGTAGAAGGAAAGCTGAATAGGTGTAAGGAAATGAATATTTGATCTAACAAAATTTTAGAAAAAGAACATGACCATACATATTCCTTCACCATAAGATGTTCTTATCATTGACCAGTAGGTTCTCTTTCTCTGAATCTTCTAGAGATTTTCAAAAAGCTGTCCTACATTTAGAAGATGGTTCAGCCACAGAGGCGCACAGATTATGATGTATAAAATAGCAAAACCTTCCACCTATTCACCTATAGGTTGAAGACATGGTAGATCCTAGTCACCTGGTAGATTATTATGAAGATATTAAATCACATTTGCAAACAGAGGATATTAACTTTATAATATTAGATAAAAAGTTCTGATACAGAACTACTCAAAGATAATTATATATTAAAATCAGCCTTGGAATCTAAATGCAAAGGAAATCCAGTATTATTTTTTAAAATGAATGTAGAGTGGGGGGCAATGAAATTACAAAACCTTATTTTTGTTCTGCTTTCTTGTATTTATTTACCTTATGTAATGAGTACACATTGTTTTAAAATGCAAAACTGACATTTTGATCTTGATATGCTTTGCTGTCCAACAGTAAAGCAGAGGAGCTTATCTTACTCCAGGGCTGTGATGTGCAAAGTAGTAACCAACAGCTGCAAGTGGCTATTTAATTTAAATTAATTAAAGTCAAATTAAACTCAGTCATAATATAGCTTAAATCTTCAATAGTTATATTAAATATAACACAGAAAGCATTTCATCATTCCAAAAATTCTAGTGAAAAGAGCTGCTGTAGATAATTGACTCCAGCTTTTAGAAGATAATTCAAAAGGTACAAGTCTCTCTAATTAAGGAAGCATAGCCTATCTAAGGGTGGAATATGCCGTACAAATGAGTGACTCGTAGATCATTAGCAAGTTACTACAAATCATTAATTATTTGGCTAGTCCCTTGGAAATGGTATTTCTGATATAAATTCGTACAAAAATTATGTCTCTTGAGGATTATGAAATTGAATAAACTAGAATTTGCCTTAAAATGAAATAATCCCATCAAGATGATCCCACCAAGATACAGCCCGCTCAGAAGCTAAACAAATTGTTTTGTCTTATCTTTTTTTTTTGCTTTTTGGAGACAGCTTTGTAGTTCAGGCTGGCCCTGAGCTCACTATGGTGCCCAGGCAAGCCGCCGCGAACTCAGCAATCCTCCTGTCTCTGCCTTCCAAGCGATTTGTCTTATCTTTAAGAGGTAGACACAAAGGAAACAAAACAAGACTACTGTAATATTTTGAAGTCTTTCTTTTAAATATTTTAAGGATAAAATGTTAAGAAAGGAAAAACTCATCTGAAAACACTGGCACCTCAAGCAGTATCAAAGTCATTTTAGTGGGGGCCAGGGATTTAGCTCAAGTGGAACCGCACCTACCTTGGAAGCACAAGAGCCAGAGTTCAATCCCCAGTACTACCAAAAAAAAAATCATTTTGGTAGATATTTAAGAGCAAAAAATACATTTTTATGTGAGAAAGTACAACAGTATGTAGCAGATCTAGACATCTTCATGCCCATGTTCAAATCAACCCTGATAATGTCCAACTATGGACTCTGGGAAAATTATATGTCTCTTCTGAGTACCAGTGCTGTCCTGGGGCTGATGCATGGAATTTCAGAACACTTTGAATCTCAGATATTTGGTCTAGGGATGCTTAATCAGTAAAGTGTATGCAAATATTCCAAAATCTGAAATATCATGAAATGTGAAACACAGTCTCAAGCATTATGGATAAGGAACAATCCACCTGTAACATAAAGTGATTGCCTAGCATAATAGAAAATTTTCTCACAGTGCAGGCAGGAACTGTGCTGCTGAGTGAAAAAGGCCAATACCTTTTCTCTGTTCTCATATCATATTGGGGGGGGTATATATTTTAGGTGTCTCTTCTTTTAAATTACCTAATCATATTATGAGGACCCTGCCTTTAAGGTTTCATCTTACCATAATTAGTTTCCAAAGGCCTCATCTCCAAATACTCTCTTACTGTCTCAAGAGTTAGTCATTCAACTCCCATATGAATTCATACTGATAAATGGTCCCTATGACTGGAGTTGTAGCTCAATAGTGCAGTGCTTACCTAGTAAGCAAGAGTCCCAGGTTCAATCCTCGGTACATAAGGGAAAGAAAGGGGGGGGGGGGCGCAGAGAGTATGAGAGTCTGAGAGAGACAGATGGGGAGAAGGAGATGGGGGGAAAGGAATATGCAGGGAAAGGTCCTGAAGGAACTTTAAAGTATACAGAAAATGCCTTATTTAGCAATAAACAGATATTATTGACAAACCTATTTGATCAAGTTAATTTATGTGCTTAAAATATTATACACAAAAGGAAGACTTAAAAGGTATATGGAAGGGCCTAGCTCTACTTCTGAGAACATCTCAGAAGGAACAGATAGACTCTTAAAAGTCTTCTGGATAGTTTTCATCTTCCATGATATAAATCAAAGTAAAATTAACTTAATGTTCACATTATCATGCCTTTTCTTAGCGTAGTCATATTATTACAGATATATATCTAAAATGATAGAAAAGTAATCACACAGTTTGTGAGAAATCTGCATAAAACACAAAAATTAACCTGAGAAACTATAACAGTGTTACTGAAAACATGTATGTAAATTTTGTCACCTGTGCTTTTTTTAATATACCGCCAAACATAGCAAGTGTCTCTAATTATCATACCAGTGGGATAGCTTAACAAGGGTGTTGCTAGCCCACAAATGCAATTTGATTCTCAGCACGACTGCAAGAATGGCAATTTACAACCTCCAACAAGATGTAACTACAAATATTAAGATTTTATTAATTCACAGAATGGAAAGCTCAGTTTTTAGATTAGTCAGATCAACAGAAGTGGAATGTTTTGAGGACACATATTTAATACTACATCTATTACTTGGAGCTGATATACAGTACAAAAATGTACTAATGATTCTAACTTAAAGTGTTGAAACTCTTAAATATACCTGTGTACTGAGGTATCTATTATAATTACTCTTACCCCACCAGGAAAATATTTTACTTGAATAAGTAGCCTGAATTAAAAATCAAAGTCATAAAGTAAATGCCTAGAAATTAGAAATGGTGCTTCTTTACGGATAAATTCCATAGAAATATTGACTAGAAAAAAAGACATAAAAGATAACATAATGCACAATTCCATTTACATGAAGTTCAAGAGAAGACAAAAGTAATCTATAGTTGTAGATCTCAGAAAATGATGACTTGGGGAGGGTACAGGTTGAATTTCCCTAATCTGAAAATCTGATATCTAAAATTTCCTGAGTGCTGGCTCAAAAAGGTTTTAAGCTGGAGCATTTTGGATTTTCGATTTTCAAATTCAGGATATTCAATGGCAAAGTCTATGCATATATTCCAAAATTCAAAAAACTCCAAAATCTGAAACTCTTATGGACCCAAACATTTCAGATAAGGCATACTCATCCAGAATTGAGTAAATGAAAAGGTCTTCGTGATTTAGAAATTATATAAACGTGGATAGTGAGAACATAACTATATTCATACAAAAAAATGCTGAGTTCTACACCTAAGACTTAAAATATTTTACTATTAGTATAAAAATGCAAAATAGGCCTATGGTATTAGATAACTAATCAAAATGTATAACTCAATTGTACTAGATAACTAATAAATATACAATTATCTATCTTCTCTATAACAAATTTTCAGTGATAACAGCATGTTAGGTATACATATTTAGAAGATTTTAAGACCATTCTTCTTGTGCAGCAGGTACTACATATTTTACATATCAATATAGCTAAAATTCTTAATCCTCTAGTCAAGATTATAGCATAAGCCAGGCTATTGATAAAACAATTGTTACTTCTGTAGAGAAGTTTGTTTGCTCTTGTTGCCTATCAGCTTAATATGTAGGAGAATATATACTTGTAAAAGATCAAGTTCTATAAACAGGACTAAATGATTATAGAGTAGGCATCTTTATAATAGTGATTTTATTTTCTTCACAATTGTTTCTCAAGGAGTACAGCAGAAATTGAACCAAAAAGCTTAGCTTGACAGAAAGGCATTACCCTACCACACTAAACCACAAAGATAGGAAAGACAGTTATTTATGAAGAAACATTGTTCCCTATTATCCTTTTGAGATTCTACAAAAGGGCTAAATATTGATGTATTTCCAAGTCACCTTTCCCTCACTTTTTATATTAACAAGCAGGAGTATGTTTCATTTGCTCCTAATTTGTCAAGATCAGGTGCACAGAATTCTCCTAGAAAGCACAATGCACTTATTCCTACAAGGGCTCTGCAACTCTGTAGTTATTAATAATTCATGGGTCTTTCTCAGTTCACAATAGGGTCATTACTCAGAGGGCATCATTCTCATTGAGAGAAGTTAACTGCAATGAGCAGGTAAACAAAGCCCAAGTCAAAGGAGAAGCAGCCTCTTATGAATTTGTGGACATTTAAAGTCCGTAAAAGAGCTCCAACCTCCACAGCATAAAGCAGTGCTTAACCTTCTTTAGCTATGTCCATATCACTTGTGAGGATTCTTTCAACCAATTTTAGAATTACTGTCATTTGCATAAACACAGAAATCCTTTTAAATAATTTGGTATATGATGAAGTAGCCAGTGCTACTGTATAAAATATGCTCTCTGCTTATTGAATTACTTCCTCAGACTAAACTTTCTGACAAGAATATGCCATCTACTTTTGAGTTCTAACTTCTTATCAAAGATGCTTAAGTCTTTATTACTAAGATCAAAGGAGTATCTAGGAAAAGGAATGCCATCTCATGAACCTCCTCAATATATAACAATCTCCTGGGTGAAATTTAGGGCAAATACTTCATAAACTTCATTGTAAGTAACTAGAGTCATGAGCTTATAAGCCTAAAGGTATGAGTTAGACTGAGTACAAGATAGTGAAAATGGTCTGGCCCATGACCATGTGTCATATATAAAAGGATTTTAAGCACAAAGACAAAATTCAAACTGGTAGAATACAATATACCATGTTGTTTGATAAATCTCAAAGTCATGGCATAAATCATGGTATAATACTAATTATTTGAGCACATGAAGACTCAGAATAGGATTTGTTTCATCCTCTAAATAGAAGGTAGTCGTGATGGCTGAAAGAGAACATTTGTTTTCTTGAAGATATATTTTAACAACATATTGATATTGTTAACATACTAGAGTTAACACATATATACCAAACCAACTCTATGGAGAAAGCACCATTACTACCTATCTGTCACAACCAGGAAGCTACATAGGCAAACAATGGTTAGGTAATTTACTTAGATAAATAGCTTGACTAATGAAGCTGCTACTGCAATTCCCTTCAGAGCTATGTTCTCACAGTCAATGGCCATTATCTCTTACTCAGAAACACTACTGGTTTACCTTACCAAAGCTTCAGTCAGAAAAAGAGTGGCTTAAATAGATCCAGATATGTAAATACTGTATCTTTCTCTGATATGAGAACCTGTAGCTGTAAAGTAGTTTTAGAATGTATGACAGATTTTGTGAAATAGGAACTATTCAAAGGGAATGTGGTAGGGGAAAGTAATGAGGGGAAAGAATAAATACAATTTGAAAAGAAAAAGAACATGTATATAGGGGGTGGAGGGTTGTGGGGTCAGTAGGGCTATGGGTAAAAATGAGAATTAACTCGTGTCATATACTGGTACAAATTCCCCAACGTTGAGTGTGATTGTGAGCTGTATATAAAATGTACCAATAGAGAATTCAATTAAAAAAAAAAGAAAAGAGTGGCTTTCATTCATTAGCAGGACTCGTCAATTCTGAAGAGGACAGCTTACATTTACCACATAAAAATAAACAAACTTACCAGCCAAATCATTACCTAAATTACATGAACTAACTCAGTTACCACAGAAAAAGTCTCCAGCACTAAGAAAGAAAAACTTGGAGACAACTGAAAAAAAAATGAGGAAAACTCTTGGTAATAGTAGCTAATAGATATCTCTAGGGTGCTCAATGTTTAGCTGGTCAAATAGAGACAAGGGTTATTCTATAATCTGTCACTTCTTCCCTTATTTGTGAAACATATTTTCAAAGCCTCTGACTTCTTTAAGATTGCTTTATCAAATCAGATGTTTATTTTATTTTTTTTTTTTTGAGACACGGTCTCACTTTGGTAGTTCAGGCTGGCCCTCAGCTCACTATGTAGCCCAGGCAACCCTCAAACTCAGCAATACTCCTGCCTCTGCCTCCTGAGTGCTGGGATTACAGGCATGAGCCACCACAGCCCGCACTGTGGGGTGTGGTACTGATTGCTGGTGGGGGTGAGTCACCACACCCAAGATCATATCATTGTATGTGGTAACCAGATCAAACCAGGGACCTTGTGCTTGCTAAGCAGGCAGTGGAACCACTGAGCTAAATCTCCGGCCCAGATGTTTTATTTCTTATTTGCTAATGGAATTCTCTACCACAAAAATCTAGAAATTAAAAGATGTGTGGAAAAAAAGACCTGAATTATTCTTTATTGAACCTTTTATTTAAAAAATAACTTAAGAGACCTCATTCTTCACACTGAATAATGCCTTCATATTGTAGTTAATAGCTTTAATTATAAAGGGTACATTCTTCTAACATTTTAAAAGGAAATATCATCATGTATTTGTTGCTCCTGAGCTTTTTCAAAACAGGAATTCACCTGAAATAGAAGATACCTTGGGCCACAACAGAAAGTATGCTAAAAACACAATTTATGGGAAACGTGTGTTTTTGTTCACTAGGTATTCTGGGCCATGCTGTATCAGTTTCCAGTCTGTAAGGGCTAGCTAATAAACAACTAAATTACCCACATAGGTGTTCCATGCCTACAAGACCAAATTCCCAATAAAATCCCTGGACACTAAGGCTCACTGATTGCTGAGGCCCTGATTTGCAACACACCATATGTGTTGCCACAAATCAATGTTGAAAGAATCAAGCACTGTTCATACAAATACACTACGAGAGATCACTTGGTACCTCACACCAAGTCTCTTCTTGACTTTGCCTTATATTCCTTTCACCAGTGCTAATTTTAATCTGTGTCATTTTACCATAATAAAGTACAACTATGAGTATCCCATATTTCTGATTTCTATAAATTTTTTAAAGTAAATCAGTGAATCTAAATGTATTCATGGGGACCCCAATGACCAGATTACCTTTTCTCCTTAGGTATCTAATTTCCAAATAGCCTTATTACTTGGTTTCTTGGTCATGGATACACTGCCTGTACCTAAAATAACCAAATCCCTTAAATTTAATCAGTTTCCAATGTTAAAAGAAAAAATAAGCTAAATAATTTGCAGCAAAATTTAAAAAGGACCTCTAAAATGTCAGCCAATTATAAAGATAACTTACATGAGACTATCCAATTGCAAGTAGTTCATTTTCATATTACTTCTGATGAATATTCTTTAGGTAACAGTTGTCTCCCAAATCCATCCCTGTACAATGAGCATGTCCCACAAAGTCCTGCCTAAAGAAGCCATCTTGCTTTTTTCCTAATTATTTTCCTTTCCTTCACCTTACAATATCTGCCACTTCTAATGTACCATTAGTAGAGACAAGGTAGCAAGCTACCCAAACACTTATTATTAAGATGTAAGAGACAAAGAAGCATGTTGCTGTTCTAGTTTAATAATAAAGACAAGATTTTCTAAAATTCACCACAATACAATTTTGGACTGACAGTGATCAGTAAGCAGGCTATGCCAAGATCTGTCTAGAGCAGACAAAATGGACATGAAGGTGGGGACATTACTGGATGTCATCACGCATGATATCCCCTTCATTAAGTGCATTAAATAAATCTAACTTGAAAAAGGAGAACTATCCATTCTTTAAAGCATTTCTTCTATCATCACTAATAACTACCTTTTCCTGCTTTTAAGAAACTTTTTACTAATACAAAAATCATCAAAATGTTCAAATTCATCATCTTGAATATCATCTGCAACTTGTACATAATAAGAGTTTAACTGCAACCTCTTTTGCCAGGTCATATGAAGAGGTACCCAGTGAGTGACATAGAGCAAACAAAAGGCAAATTGGATAAGTCACCAAACTCAAATTGCACATGATTTTTAACATGATACATATATGTCACAGAATATACTCTAGATAAATTTGTGGTTGTTGACCTTGCACAACTATAGAAATAAATATTGTAGGAACTTGTTATTTTAAATGTAAAAGAGGATATAGCATACTGTAGGCATTTTTGTCAATAGCTACAATCAGTACATTAATCATCTCTCTTGTTCTATATACAAGTCACAAGGGCGATAATTATGGAAATTCAACATAATAAAAGTCTTAAAAACAGAAATATATATAAAAAAGTAAGCATACATGATGTATCTGTCTTGTGCAGTCTTTAGGATGTCTATTTACACAAGTGCTCTAATGAGCAATGGCAAATGAGCAGACATGCAACTCCATGTTTACAGACTCTCCCAAGTTTATTCAGAATCAAATAAGTCATTTCTAAAGAGATATTATGTCCTGAAAGAATCCAGGCACCTCCACTTAGCTGAAGAAGGTTAACATTCTTGAAAATTCTACAAAATTGGGTTAAACATTAACGATTTATGCCGGGCGTGGTGGCTCACACCTGTAATCCCAGCACTCAGGAGGCAGAGACAGGAGGATTGCTGAGTTCGAGGCTTGCCTGGACTCCATAGTGAGCTCAGAGCCAGCCTGAACTACAAAGCGACAAACAGCCAGCCTGAACTACAAAACTACAAACCCTGTCTCAAAAAAAAAAAAAATTAACGATTTATACTAAAACCAGAAATATTTTATACAGAATTAGCAATTCATTTTGAATATATTTTTGCATAAGGATTTTTGAAATGTTTGATTTTAATTATATTCTTAATAGTTCAAGTTTTCCAAAGTATTTCTAAAGCAGTTTTGTATTGACTTCTTACCAAACTTTTTATTGAACTGAAAATCCAAGAGGAATTTTCTGTGACTGGCTTCTGACATCAAATCTACATTCATATTTATAAGTAACAAAATTTAGGACCACAGTAATTACGTGGAGGAAGAAAAGCTCTAGGTGAATTTCTCAGTAGACTTTTTATCTCTAAAGCTTTGAAGTCAAATCCTAGTAAATGTCAATATGTTCCTATCGTGTCCAGCCCTGTCATCTGCACTACAACTCAGTGTAATCTGCAGATAAAAATGAGAAAAATTGAACATATTATACGGCTGTTCTGCTTGGAAGAATAAGAATAAAGTAAATCAATACTTCTTGTCATTTCCTGAAAGTACTATATTCTTCAAGACATTCCGCCTGTATTTGGCCATTTAAGCAAGGACAAAAAAAAACATAAAAAGAAAATTTTTGCACCAAACATAAAAAGAAAATTAGTGCACCAATATTTTTTGGTCACAGAAGTTGAAGTTGTATCAAGCATTATTTCATAATCTAGGATAAATACACTTGTAAGGTTGGTTGCTCTCACTAACGCCACCTATCATTAAAACGATCTAAAATTGCAAAATTAAGAGATCTATTAAGCATCAAAACATTGCCACAGAAACTAAACTTAGAGCACAATTCAAAAATTCCAAGGTATCACTTTTGCAGAAAAACACAAAATTCTTCAATATATTTACTTACACAGTGTATTTTTATCATTCATTGTTCTACTGATTCAGTAGGACTTTTCTTAGAACTCTTAAAATTCTTTTCAGTATAACTTCTAACCTATGGAAATACATGTTTCTTGATTATCTTGACACACTGTACAAGCATTTATATAGAATAAAGTAAAAGTTAAGTTTCAAGAGCCTCCTCAATAGTCTTTCATAATTTAGGAACATATTTCATACAATTATAATACATAATACATAATGTTTACTGGGTAGAAAACACAAGTTGTAAGCATATAATGTAAAGAAACTGCAAGTGATATATATGTAGATAAAATTTATTGATAATAAAATATGGTAAATTTGGCATACACTTATAATCCCAGTTCTGTGGAAACTGAAGCAAAAGGATCACTATGAATTTGAGGTCAGTCTGGGCAACACAGTGAGTTCAAGACCAGCCTGAACTACATAGCAAGACCCTATATAAAAAAAATTTTTTTAATTTTAAAGTGAGTCAGAATTACCTAGAATTTGGAGTTACAATCCAAATCTTAGCTAACCTCATATTAAGTACTACTTTTGGTGCAATTTTGAGCTCTCTGAGGCTATGACTCCTGTGGAGTGAGACCAGAAAGTATGTATGACTTCTCTGAAAATTAAATGACCATAAAACTACAGTGCCTGGCACAAAATACTTAGCAAATGTTGTTGCCTTTTCCTTCTTTTTCTATCACTTTACCTGACATTGTTAATGAATCCAATATAAATAAAAGTATGCATAAAATTATATTATCCTAAAGAAAATGTTGTATAGAATATTTACCATATTATTGTACTTAATGTAATTTTCTTGAAAACCAAAATTATCAAATCTCTTGATGTATTAACAAAACATTACCATTTCAAATTAGAGTGAGCTTATATCAACCAACTTCTAAGAACAAAAGTAAAAAAGTTAAAGTACTACCTACAATTTTTCTGATTTCGATCAGGTGACATGAAAACAAAAGGATATTAAAATGATTCATTTTATAATTATGCATATTGAAAGAAAGAATGACAGGAAAGTTCTTTGGCACCATAACACTATTTATATCTATTTATTTAGTAGAGACATTAACTTGAGAGGAGTTATTGGTATACTCTATTTGTAGTAATTTCTTGACAGCAAATAATTGCCTTATATTTGAGATACTTTGAGGAAAATAATTTCTGAGTCTTTGTTCTTTTGAATTTCAATCTCTGAGTTCAAGGTATTTTGGGAGAATACAAGTGTCCTAGATGGTCTAATAAATTAAAATCAAGTAGTACATCTTTATCCTGAAAATACTCTTAAATCCATATAAATCTTGCACTGATTGTAGAGCCAGATTTCTTGTACTGGTATTATGACAACTGAAGAGCATTTGTTAAGAAAGTTTCACATTGATTTTGTTTTGTTTGTTCTTTACTAGCCTCTGTGCTCCTTTTCCCAATTTCTTCCTTGGTTGTTTTGCTGCTCTCTTTTCTTTGTTATTTTCTGTTGCCTCGGAACTTCTACTTTCTAGGCTGCATCTTTTTCCCATACAATGTTATTTTCTCCAGGTTCTCAAATCACCTAATTCAGAACACTGACAAATACAAGTATATCTTGTGTAGTTATTAATCTACTGGAGAATCCTGGGAGGCCAAGAGTTAATGGTTCTCTCTTCCTAATGACAATTTTCTGAGGTTTCCTTACAATTGGTATCAAGTCATTAAAACAGTCAGGTTCCAGTTGTTCCAGAGCATTTTGTTGTGTATCCACATACTATTTCCTCCTTCAAAGTTTACATTTGTGGGTACATCTTCATCCCAGGAAGTCTAAAAACACTCATACGATGAGTGTTCAAATGAGAAAAGCAACATGAGTGATTTCTGATTACACAATCCCACACCCTGTGCACACTGTCTCATAAACAACTCTAAATTGCTGGAGGTGGATGGCTGGCAGTGTGGGATATGGTTTTTGGAAATCCTTCCTAGAAAGGAGGCCTCCAGAAGAGTGGAGGGAGGAAAGCCTGTTTTCACACATCAGGTTGAGGAGAATGTTAAGAGTCTTGGTTTCCCCAGCAGTGCAATAGACCTGTCTCCTACTGTCTCTACTTCGTTACACAAACTGATTATAGGAAACACAACATAAAAAGAAAAGAAACGATGAATAAAAGGCAAAGCTAAAAATTATTAAAAGGTAAAACATGCTGGCAGCAACGACTGCTAAATACCATTAAAAATTAGAAAAATATTAGGGTGCTAGGTCCTAGAAATATTTGAATTTAAGGACGAAAAGGGCAAGTCTAAAGCTGGAAGCAAATATATTTCTGCCATTAAGTAGAAATGTAGCACTCATGTGAACAAGAAAAGAAGGAAGTTCATGCCTTTCTTTACTTGTGAGTTTTCTCTTATAGTTTTGGTTTTGAGATGGTGGACATGTTCGTTACCTGGATCAGATTTCAATGATGGGACAGAAAGATCATTTGGAGGAATATTCATAGACTTATGAGGAAATTAGGTACTAATTCCATTATATTGTTTATTCAAATGACTTGTGATGAGGACTTTTAAAATTAAAATTTAAGCAAATTCCTAGGTTATATTATTTCATCAATAAATAATTCAGAATGTATCTCTAAAAGAAACCCACTCATTAAAATATACCACAATATCCTTATCATACCTACAAATATTAATATTTCCTCAGTATCAAACTAGCAATCAAATATAGTCCACTTTCTCAAATTTTTCTTTATAGTTTATTCAATTTAGAATCAAATATTTTCTTTAAAGTTACTAAGTTCTGAGAGACAAAAGAGCGAGTTACTGAGGAAAAAGGTCAATGGAGGCATTTGTTAAAACTGGATGATTGGTTCATTGTGCTGTTCTCCCCATTTCTATATAACTTTAAAGTTTTCAGTAGTAAAAATGATTTATGTGTTCTATAATAGTAAATTTAACAGATGTACATAAACAAAATACTAATTAAAATAACTTACAGATATAAGATTCTAAAAAATAATGTTTTTTTTATTTTGAATCTTTATTGGTATATATACACAATGTGACCACACATAATATTGAGAATTTATACCAGCATATGACACAATTTAATTCTCATTTTTCTCATTCCCCCACCCACCTTATAACCCACCCCTATATTCCTATTTATTACCATATTACCACTTATGAGTATGTCCTGAAGTTACATCTATTTGAATATAAATGACTCAACTTACATTCTTTAGGGTAGAGTAATACTCCTTGTTATAGAAAAAACACATCTTCTTTATACTATCTAGAATATACAAAGAGTTTAAAAAAATCAGCCTCCCACCCAAATTTAAAAACTCATTTCAAAAATGGGTATCTGAAATGAACCGACACTTTGCAGAGGAAGAAGAAAAAGCAACCTAAGAAACATATGAAGAAATGTTCAACATCACTAGTAATTTGAGAGATACAGATGAAGACAACATTGAGATTCCATTTCACTCAACAAAGAATGGCTGCTATCTCAAAATTAACCAGTAACAAATGCTGGCAAGGCTGTGGGGTGAAAAATTAATGTTTTTAATGAAATATGGAATAATTAATTCCAAATCCTCCTCTCACAAAGTAACTGACAAGAGAAAGTTCATTTATTGAAAAATAAAGAAAAAAATTAATTTAATTTGATCAAAATACTGGTTGAATACAAGCCTTTTGGCAACACATACAGCAGGATCTCTACCAGGTACTGAAATATGAAACAGACAAAACATGTCTTCTTGGAGGTTACAGGCTAAAAGACACATGCCCACATGGTTTTCAACAATCTGTGACAATCCAAAGTTGGATCTGTTTAAAAAATTGTCTAGGATTTTGTGGAAGCTCAAGTTTCTTGCAGAACTTAAAAATTAAACAAGTTTATCAAATCTGTTTTTATATGACTAAACATGTTTAGGTTATCAATGAATTGAAAATAGGATTTCTTGAGGAAGGAATGCTTACTTTAAAAATTCCCATGTATTTCTTCTTTTTAATCTCTATTATATAAGTAAGGTTCTCAAGTGATAGAGTAAGGAGTGCAGAGTTGAAGAAATGAAGTCATATCAATACCTCATGAGTCCTATCAATATCTCAAGCAACAAAAAAATGCTACAATAGCCGGGCATGGTGGCTCGTGCCTGTAATCCCAGCACTCGGGAGGCAGAGACAGGAGGATTGCTGAGTTCGAGGCTTGTCTGGGCTACATAGTAAGCTCAGGGCCAGCCTGAACTACAAAGCGAGACCCTGTCTCAAAAAAAAAAAAAATGCTACAATATATACATGAACCTGCCTCATTTCCCTTTCAAATGTCATCATAAGAGATTCTTTGGGAACCTATTTAGTCCTATGCAAGGTTATTATAGTCACCACCCTGCAAAATGGCCCCTAAACTGTGCCAGATCTAAAATGGCTTCCTTTCCTGTAAATGAGCCACTTTGGGGGGAAAACAAAGTTTAACTCATTCAGAGAAGCAAAACCTAACTGAGCAGCCAGTATGCACCAAATGGCAACCTATCAACGAGCTCTCTTAACTTGCCACCCAAACCTAGCCAATCCCAATCTGCCATAATGCTATCCCTACCCAAAGTCCCCATATGCTTCACTGCTCTTTCCTGTGCTGCTGCTGTGGCCATTGTTTGAGACAGCCCAGTAGTTTTTGCTTCTAATAAAGTCTTGCCATAGATGTTTTTTGGGGCTCATTTCTTCTTTCAAAGGTATGCAAAAACCTGTACTAATGAGTATGGAATGTTTTGCATTCCTAATTGAAGATCTCAGCAGATGTGGCAAGAGGGTCTAGAAAAGGATCAACAATATACAAGGCATCCATATCCATTGCCAGATTTGGCTGGCTGCATTAGTCAAGCAATTCCTTTTTGCCTTTCTCCCTGACATCACTGGAGGTAGCTGTGTGCTCGAATTTAAACAAACTACCTTTACCAATTCAATCAATGACCTGCCACAGTTCTTGTCAGAGAAATTTAAGTGTAAGTCACAGGGTGAGATATGGAGAAAATCCTTTATAAGGAACAAGCTTGATGGAACTTTTTCCATGTAGCCCTTACCTTTTCTCTTTGTCTTTTTCCCTTTAATTGTATGGTACTTGCTGGAATTTAGAATCATCCCATAAGTATAAGGACTAGTGTAGTTTAATGTCATGCTTTTGCTGTCCAGAAAGACTATATAGGTGCTATCCTTGCACACAGAGATTTTATTTCTATAGCTCAGCAACTCCCCTCCTCAAAACTGGTGTGCATCCCTATCAGTTTTCTTGGTTACTTTCATATTCTAGGATGTTAAAATAGTGTTTTTAAAGTATTTCTAAGTTGTATAGCTATTTGGGGGGGGGGGAATTGTAAATTCCACCATAGTCTAAGTTTTCTAATTCTTACAAACAATCCCTTAAATTTGGGGGGATTTAAATAAAACCCTAATATACTTCTATAATCTGGACTATTATTACAAATGGCTTTTTTGCTCAAAAACTGGTACTCATCAGCTAAAAAGTATATGAGGAAATGCTCAGCATCACTGGCCATTCAAGAGACACAGATGAAAACAAAACTCAGATTTCATCTCACTCCACAAAGAATAGCTGCTATTTCAAAATTAGCAGGCAACAAGTACTGGTGAGACTGTGGAGAAAAACTTCTCCATTGCTGGTAGAAATGTAGACTGGTACAACCACCATGGAGATCAGTGTGGAGATTCCTCAGAAAACTTGGATTAAAGGTCCCATTTGACCCTGCTATTCCTCTCCTGGAGATATATATGAGAGAATTATAAGACTCATATCACAGTGACATTTCTGCACCACTGTTTATAGCAGCTCAGTTCATGATGGCTAAATCTTGGAAACAACTCAAATACCCATCAACTCTAGACTGGATAAAGATGATTTTTTTAATATAAAGTGGAGTATTACTCCACCATAAAAATGATAATTTCGAGTCATTACACTCAAAGGGACATACCTTAAGGACATACTCATAAATGAAACAGGCAGACGACTTGGGAATGGACCCAGGAATCATCCGATTCCTGCTGCGGAGGGCTGAGGCCTGCTGACCGGCCCGCTCCACCTAGGAGTGCTCAGACAACTTGGGTATGGACCCAGGCACCATCCCCACCATGGAGGATTGAGGCCTACTGGCTGGCCCCCACCCTACTCCAGAGCTGCATTGTGAAGACCCAGGCCCGAGAGGAGCCAGAGTCATTCCTGCATCCCTCCACACCAGAGTCGTGCCAAGAGACCAGGCAAGATATATATTTAAAAAAAAGGGAATCTAGCTTCTGTTTTGCCATCTACTCCTAAATCCCTCTATTCACCTCTTGTTTCCACACCCTCTCCTATCCTCCTGTCAGAAGCAATACCCAGAAGTAAAAGGCTCTTAGGCTGCCCTATTTCTTCTGTACTATTATAAGAAGGTGACCAAAGTCTCCAGTGGTCTTACAGCATACAGTTGGTACGGCTTTATATATGCTCTTTTATCCTCTGTTACCCGCTGGCATATATGAGGTTCTCAAGTCTAGGTGATCTTCATAAATCTGCCAACCTTTTTCCTCTCCTCTTGTTTCCCTTCCTCCGTGATTCCCCAGTGACCTTTTATCCCCAAAGGGTTCTGGGGGTACATTTATGATCTACATGTTATATACTCATAAGTGAAATAAATAGGTCACAGATGTGTAAATATTGTATCTTTTCTCTGGTATTAGACTGAAGATATAAATGAATTCTAGAACGCATGACAGATACTGTGAAATGGTAAATATTCAAAGGGAAATGGTGTTTAGGGATAAGTAATTAGGGGAAAGAAAAAAATTTTGATGGTTAAAAAGCAAACAAAGCTTTGCATACAGGGGCTGGGGGTTGTAGGGTGCATAGGGGAAGGGGAAACATGAGAATTAAGTCATGGCATATACTGGTACAAGTTTTCAGTGTTGAATGTAATTGTGATGTGTATATATAATGTACCAATAAAGATTCAAATAAAAAAGAAAACAGTGCTGATAAAATCAAAGCAATGACATAGTTCATTGAAACACTAGTACTTTAACATTTTTTGAAGAGTCCTTCATTTTCCATTAAAATCATTTTTGTCTGTCTGGAGCAATTCTACATAATTCTGAGGAAAATCATTTGCCTATAGGCCAGCTGTGGCATATCCAGATATAACTCTGTTTTTGCCCCTTATCACAACAAAGAGATCAATCAATGGTCCCTCCATGATGTCTTCAACTGACATCATTATGACTTAGCACTGTTGCCATCATCTACTCTGCCATCTGAATCACTTGTTACAGTTTTGTTACTCCAGATGTACTGAAAAAAGGTGTGACAAGCTTGGGTTCTATAGTCTTTGCTGTCAAGGGCAGCATGGATAAGGCCCAAAGCTCACCTTCTTCTCTAAGTCCCATTTCTGTCTATATATTAATCAATTCACATTGTGCTGTCAGGTTCACAGGAGACTAGGACTTAACTGCAGAAGTTCTAGGTATGTCCCCTTTCCCTATTCCCCACATCAATTGTTTTGAAAGCATTAAGTATTAAAGCATGTTTTAAAGATGGGTACTCATTACACATATATAGTTATGAAAACAGTAATAAAATCATGAATGGCTATGTTACTTGTCAACGTATAGACCATCTCAGGTAAAGTTTGACTGGTAAGCAATTAGCCTTATGGCTATGATGAAAATTTAAGAATAACACTTAGGAAATATGTAAAATCAAGTACCTTTGAAATAATTTTAACCTTTCTAAATATTTTAGAGAGAAAAAAGACTAACAAGGAAAACTTAATCCAAAAAACTATATAATTTAATGCTGAAAGGTAGAATTTTAAAAAGGGATGTAAGAAAAACTACCAAGTTATGACACAACATATAAAGCTAAAATTAGATAAATGTATTATTTCCTTCTAGATGTTATGTTGAAACCCTGAATCAAAAACATCTAGTAAGCTGTGGAATATGAATAGTATATTCAGCTCATCAGAGATCATCAAGTTATCCTCACCATAGCAATAGATAATTAAGAACAAGGGTTTCAATATATGATCTATGCCCATTTCTTTTTATATTTTTTCAAACATTGTATGTTAAATAAAACCCAGAGTGAAAAATGACTCAAATTTTTAAAATTCTGAGTGACTAAACTGATTAAGTTATTCAGAAAAAATGATATGGAAGCAAGTGATTAAGGAAGAAGAAAAGGAAATGATAAATCTTTGTGAGCACGTGCAATCTGCATGAAAAGCAATCAACCTCTCTGAAACTTACTTTAATAGTACAAGACAGGTTCTACAGTAGAGACTTTGATGACACACAGACATGAGCATTCATATCGTAACCCCACCTAGTTCCTAGAGTTTGATGGCTTCTAAAAAGACTCTAAGATCTGGTCTCCATGATTGCAAAATTAAAATCACAATGTCAAACTATAGGAATATATAGAAAGAATTAAAATATAATTCTCATAACTCAAGAAAACAGCAATAAATAATAGATATTAAATGTTATCACCTTTCCTGCTTGTTTCCTACCCAGCTTTTCAAATCTGTAAGTCGATTCCTTATAAAGTTTTACTTCAAAATAACCCATGTCTGGCCTAGAGACTTAGCTCAGTGGTTCTGGCACCTGCCTAGCAAGCGTAAGGTCCCTGGTTCAATCCCCAGTAACCACATACAACAATAGCAGGCAAAGTGATTCATGCCCACCAGAAATCAGTACCACATAACACAGGCTGGGTGTGGTGGCTCACACCTGTAAACCCAACACTTGAGAAGCAGAGGCAAGAGGATTGCTGAGTTCAAGGTTTGCCTGGCTACCTAGTGAGCCCAGAGCCAGCCCAAACCACAAAGTGAAACCCTGTCTCAAAAAAAAAAAAAATTAAAAGTAACAAGTAACCCATGTCTGGACCACCTCTCAAAATCATATGTTTATACCAAATGCATAAGCTTTATTACTATTCTTTCCATTTCATTCAATTTAAAATAGCTATAAAGCCATCAAGGTCCAGTGTAAGGCTCATCCTTTTGGAGAGTAAGTAATCATTCCACTCTGTAGTAGCTTTTTCTTTGCTAACAATTATTTTTACATAAGTGAAAACAGCTCCTATATAGCAAAAGCTGGGTTTAAAATTATGTTTATTTATAAATACAGCATTAGCTCTAGTTTCTGAATTCCCTCAGAGATCAAGACAAATTTGCTAAATAAAGGAATCTGTGATGCTGACCATTAAAATCAAAGGACTAATATCAGTTACTTATTAAGTTATATTTTCTTTATTATCAACTATTCAATCAAAATCCAATGTAATCATTATTTTAATAAAAAGAACTATTCATTTTCTGTAAAATGCAGTTCTCAAATGAAATAACTATAATAAGGGGCTATAAAAGACCTTACAATATAATCTTTATTGTAGAAGACAAGAATTAAGGACAGAAATGAACTGTTAACAGAATTTTGGTAGAATTAGTGGGTTAAGTAATATAAAATCAATTTCTTAATTTGATATGCATCTTTAAAAATTAGCTTCATGATCAGTAGTAGAATTAACCCTATCACAACAGTAACCTTTACAAACTCATTTTAAGAGTGACAGAACAATCAACATGAAATTCTGCACACCAGTTGGGTCACTAAAATTACTTATGGCTTGAAATAAGGCAGTAAACTAAAATTACTTATGGCTTGAAGTCAAGATGACGAATAGGCAAGCACTTCTTTTAGGTCAGGTGCAAATGAACTGTACCTTTAGCACTTTGGTAAGGTTATCATCATTGAATTTGTGGAGTTAACCAAAGCGTAAGTTCAAAAATCCTCCATTTTGAGTCAGAAACACAAACCCAACAATATCAGTGGAACTCAGGGAAAGATATAGGGAGAGATATAGAGATATAGGGTTTTACCAATAGGTAAACTCTTTCCATGTATCTTCTATTCAATGAAGCACTCAAAAATTAAATCAATTTAAACTGTATAAACTATAATGTAATGACTTTGTGAAACTAAATACCACCTGTAAATTGGTGTGTACTTAGAAGATGAGATCAAAAATTATTTTGGAAATTGCCCTACAGGGTCAAGAAATTAAGAAAAAAAAGCTTTAGGAAACAAACTTGTATCCATTAACAGTTATGCAAAACCTGCATTATTAATGAAATTCAAGTGTTTTGAAATATTTGTTATGATACAGTAAGTCTCCAGTTTATTTAAAATTGCTCTTTTTTGTGGGGTAAGGGAAAGTAATGAGGGGAAACAATAAATGTGATTTGAAAACAAAAAGAAATCACATGTATAAATAGGGTGGGGGTTCTGGGGTGGGTAGGAATATGGGTAGAAATGAGAATTAACTCTTGTCATATACTGGTACAAACTCCCCAACGTTGAGTGTGATTGTAAGCTGTCTATAAAATGTACCAATAAAGAGTTCAATTTAAAAAATTGTTCCTTTGAAAGCAATTTCAAATAGTTAAGCAACAAAATTCCATTTTTGAAAAAAAATCATATTCCTATTCCTTCACTGATTATCACTATAAGGAAGATTAAATAACTCTAATTTTCAGCTAATAATATGCAGAAAGTAGATACACATAAAGCTTCATTGAGATGAAAAAAGAAAGCTACTATTTACAGATTTTATTCCTCATCCCTCCTCACCACCTTGATTCTTCAAATGGCAAAATAAATTAAAGCTCCTTTCTTCTACATCAATTCCTTTGTCCTTGCAAAGTTGCCTAATCATATAGTAAGAAACATTTCAAAAGCTGTATTAAATCAACTTTCTGATTCATGCATTGCAGGACTAAAGCAATGTAATCACATCTTAAATGGCTTACAGCAGGCTGTCTACCTTTTTCCAGCTCTCAGGACTGATGAAATGAATAGTTCTAAAATAGCACTTTTTGAAATGACATGAGAATTAATAGTGCATAATTACCTCAGTGTTGACAAGTGAGAGATGTTTAACTCCTTAAACTAGCTTTTCTACTGAATCAGTGTCACAGAAAGATTCCACTGCAAGCACATGGTTGATTGATACCTTAGGGTACTGATTTAACTATAATGGCATGCTGAAAACCAAGTTTTAAAATCATTTAGGTAAAAATTAAATGAATCAAATTTCACTTAATATTTGGAATATTTACCTTAGATTTTATTATAGGTATCTGTAGCATTCTAGGCATTGAATACTAGGAAAATCTTATTTTCCATTTTATTTGTCTACTAAGACATATTAAATCTTTCCATATAGCTACATCAAAACACCTTTAGTACCAAACTATTAAAAAAGTAAACTTTAAAGGTTTGAATTTAAAAGGCAATACAAACAGCATATTTCTTATCCTTATATTTGAGAACTCTAAATGCTATCCCACAGGCACACTAATGGCAGTGCATAGACCCTTAATATGAATTAGGACATTTGGAATACAGTCTACACACATTATGAGTAGGAAATATTTTTTCACCTTGCTTACTTTTACAGGATTGCCATTGTTTTAAATGTTAAAAAATGTGGAATTATTTTATTGTGTTCAGTTATTCATTCATCAGTGCAACATTTTTAACAATCAACTAAATGCCAGCATATTCCCAGGTGCTAGGACTACTGTGGTACTACACAGTTGAAGTCCTACTTGAACCAGTTCTGGAAGGAATTTGTTTTACAATTAAAGGCCTTATATAAGAGATAGGACAGACCAGGAGATGGAAAAACTTGGGGCCAATAATACATTCTTGACCTGGTCCCCATGGAAGCTCTAAGAGTGAAACAGTGAGAACAGAGAGTAAGAACAATGACAGTCCTCAGAAGTGCAATTCTCCTCACCCAGAAGATTATACACCATCAGCCCCAGGAGTCTGAAGGACACAGGAGCCAGAAATTTAGCCAGTGGGGTATGGTATTGTGGATGAACAAACTGCCTTCACCTTCCCAAAAACCAAAGGCCTTTCACCTGCAATTCCTCCCCACATAAACTCTGCTACTTCCTCCAAATTTCTTACAAGATTAAGCATCAGAAATAAGATTTCAACAGCCAAATTCTTGGCTTCAGTCTTCTATTTTGAATTTCCTATAAAGTAATAAGATAGATGAAAGTCTCAGCACATTCTGGAGCTTTTCACCATGTTTCAAGTAGGTGTCAATGTTCATTAGAATACTTTGTAAACCTAATATCTTATAAAAAATTTTAGCAGAAATGGATCGAGTTCCAAACATGCCATTTCAACATGAATTCTTAAAGTATAATTAGCTACAAAATATAATCAGTTATATTTTGTAAATATTTTTAATAAAAATGTGTGTAGGTAGGAAAAGAAGAATAACCCTTGATTTGCTCATTTGCAAATTACAGATGATGGAACTATTACTTGAAAACTGTTATTACATATAAGAGGGCCTGGTTGGCTATAGCACAGAGCAGGTACTCAAAGATGATTACAGGATATACTTTAGGACTTTGTATTTTACATTATAAAAAACTTCAAAATATAGTCCTCTAATTAGTTTTAAACTAAATAAAAAAATCTTACTGTTCAGTATTTTCCAACTGTGTAGAGATAGATTTTGAAAGAAAATATATTGAGAACTCAGAAGTAAAAATGTATCTTACACATTATTTCTAGGCCATGGTCCTGTGCTTTAATTTGTTATCCTTTATCCAAAAATATTTTAATGTGAACATGAGAAGAGACTTTAGTAATAAATACTCAAAATTGGCTCTTTCTGTTTTAAAAAAATGTATGTGATAGAGTCTCTTTACTTCAGCCTTCATGCCAGAAAGACAAAAGTGGGTTGTTTAAAGTGGTGCATTGGAAACAACAGAATTGCTCTTGAAGAAGAGCGAAAGTTCAGGAGTCAGACCTTCTTTAGACTGTCCCCTCCTTTTCTTTTCCCTGAAAATAATCCAATGAAAATCTCCTCTGTTTACTGGAATATTGTTTTAGAAACAGCTATACTGCAGTATCATTTGCATTAGAAATTTCACTAATGTAGATTTAAAATGGCAGGGATAATCCATATATTCTGGGCCTGAAATTCAGCCCTTTTGATCAGATGTATAATTCTAATCAAGTGCACCCTTGTAGAACTCTTTAAGAAGACATATTCTGAACCATGAAATCTACATAAACCTTTTTAAAAATTACTTCAGTAACACATAAGCCTTAAAAACAATAGAAAATCCTTACAAATGTACACACATGCTGACAGTCTCTCCAAGTAATTTTACTTCATTACTCTATCTTAATACACAGTATAAATAACATCAGGATGCATCCATCAACCCTACCGCCCCCCCCAACTCTCCCATTCTACCTCCCTTCTTCTTTAAACATTTTTTCCTATTTTACAACATTTATTGTACATTATGATTCTCACATGAACTTTCAGTTTTTCAGATCAGAGAATTTATTTGGTATTTACACATGTGTGTCCTATTTATTTCACTTCAGAGTAAGGCCTTAATATGCATCCATGTAGTTATAAATGTCTTGAGTTTATCACTCTCTGTGACTGAGTTGTACTTGATCTTATAAAAAGCCACATCTTTATTTAGTCACCTGTTGATGGGCATTTGCGTTGTTTCAATGATCTAGCTATTACAAACTGAGTTGGTATAAACATGGGTATGCATGTAATGCTATGATATGGTGCTTTTAATTCTTTTGGGAATATGCCCAGTAGGGAAATAACAGGGTCAAATGGGGAAGCTAAAACTAACTTTTTGAGGAGTCTCCATACTGATTTCCACAGTGGTTGCAATAGTTTACAGTTCCACCTATAGTGGAGAAGGGTTCCTTTCCCCACAATCCTACCAGCATTTGTTATTAGTTGATTTCTTTATAGCTACCATTCTTTCAGGACCACAGTGAAATCTCAGCATTGTTTTCATTTGCATCCCTCTAATGACCAGTGATGCTGAACATTTTTTCAAATGTATATTACTTGATTCTACTTCTTTATCTGAAAAATATCTGTTCACTTCAGATGCCCATTTTTGATTGAGTCTTTAAATTTGGGGCATCTAACTTTTTAAAGTTCTTTGTATATTCTAGATAGTAGGTCTCTATCTGAAGAACAGCTGGTAAAAGTTTTTCCCATCTTGTGGGTTGTAATAGGAATAAATCCCAGTTGTTGATTCTTTGTGGTAATTTCTTAGTGCCTGAGGTTTTACTCATGAAGTCTTTTCCAATGGCATATTTCACTGAATTAAAGAAAATGATCCAAAAATTCATCTGGTACCAGAAGAGACCAAAAATAGCAAAAGCAACTCTAGGCAGGAAAGATATAGCAGGGGGTATCACAATCGCCAACTAGAAAGTACACCACAAAGCTACTGTGATAAAAACAGCATGGTACTGGCAAAAAAAATCAGACTTGATGATCAGTAGAAGACACAGAAACAACTCTAGATATACTATACAACCTCATCTTTGACAAAAGAGCCAAATATCCTCACTGTAGGAAAGGTAGCCTTTTCAATAAATGGTGCTGGAAAAATTGGGTCCCAACTTGCCAGAGATTAAAACTGGACCCATATCTCTCACCATGCACTAAACTTAAATAAAAATGACTTAAAGATATAAATATTAAAATAAAAGCCTAAACTTATTGGAAAAGGGGCTAAGTATAATTCTTTAAGCATAGGAAAAGACTTCATAAGCCTATTTCTGCATTAATATTTTAGCAAGCAATACTAAATAAGGAACTGATCTCTTCCATCAAAATAAGATTTGGAGAACAGTTGTCAGTCATGGAAAAACATCACTAAACATTGTGTGATGGCTTCTCAAAACCTGGTTACACAAGAAAATTAAAAACTAAAATAATGCATTTATTTCTTTAAGAGGCTTACAATATTCTGTTATGTTCTGTAACACTGAGAGAATTAAATGATTTTCTTGGACAAGGAAAATTTTAGGCTCAATTTTTAAATCTCCATTCTGTTATCCTCAGTCAGCCCTGTAGGAAAGTAATTATCAGGGCTAGAGAGATAGTCCCTGCTGTTTCTTACAAGTAAACTCAGGAGCCAAATTAAGGTATTTAGAAGTAAACTCTCAGGTTGTCTAGAGGTTGACTATCTGATTCCTGTGGACTCTGGCACAGAAAACTAAACACTCCTATTTATTCAGAGGGCAAGAGAATAAGCAGCAGAGACATAGCTTTCTCATCCCCTCCAGCACCTACTAATCAATAGTAGTCACACAGCTAACACTCTCTCTGCATTCTTTTAAAATGCAAGTTTTAGTGTTATTTCAGTGTAGTATCTTTGTACTGAAAAGCATTTATTACAGTTTCAAATTTACCTGAATGTCAGGGGGAAAAAAAAAGAAGAAGAAAGAAAAAAAACCCAGCAGGAAAGCTGCCATTGTGAGAAAGGAGGACATAAAATTGAAACCATGAATTAAAGAGGCAAATAAAGGCACTTTCTTCCTTTATTAGAAATAGAAGAAACAGATTGTGCTCATCTTGCTTAGGGCCAACAGGCGCACTGCATGGAATACAGCCAGCGTCAGTCACACAGCTCACTTAGGAGTTTTGCTCTGTGAAAAGATGAAGCCAGATGGACTATTTACTTTCAACAAGATAATTCTGCAGGAAATTGTTATAAGTCAAAGAAACTTTTTAGCTTCATCTGCTATTTTAGCCTCTAAACTAATTCAAGAGGCAAGGGGAACACTTTTTTAGGAAAGAAAGAAGAGACCTGGTAAGAACACAGAGGTAAACAAAAGGTACAGCACAAAGTATGGAAAGCAGGTTATTTAGAAGTATGTAAGATCTGAGATCATACTACTGTTCACACTCCACCTGTTCTTACTACACCCTTGGACAAGCCATCAGACTCTCCAAGATTTCATTGCCTCCAGGGTAACTCAGGGACTAACAGTGTCAAAGGAGATTGTGAAGATTAAGTGGCATAAAAAAGGAACAATCCTTTATAGCCCAACATGAGCATTCACATCAGGCCTTATTTTTATCCATTTCATTTTCAATGCAATTTATAAACTAGAGAAATCCAACAGAAATATAAAAATATAGACATAAATCAGGGATTGATTCTTAAAAACATAATGAGTTACATGTTACAGTAGTCACTGAGGATAGTGATCACAATGTACTGACATAATTTCTCCTCTTTCACTATCATAAATATATAACAAATAATCCACATAATTTTATCCTTACATCAAAATTTTTATTTTTTCTGCCCCTCAAATCACTCCCTTTAAAAATAGCTAAATATTCATAGAAAACATTTTATTCTAAGTATAAACTTCTGATGTTTAAGAAGGATCCCTCACACTTGAAGAGTTCTTCCTTTCAATGTATACATACTGTCTACTGGGATCAATTCAAAAAAATACTTTTAGGCACATACTAAAAAATGTATCTACTCATTTTATGTTTAGGATTTACAACATGCAAACATTATTAAGACAAATCAAAAGTTTCCAAATTAAATTATGCAATAATAAGGCATTCCAGTTAACTTACATTTATGTTTTATACTTATACAAGTGTTCAGTAATACTTGATGAGTCTAAGAAAATAAAAAGTACTCTCAAAGTAATACATGATTTTACTAAGTCTACTGTATTTCCCATGGCAAGAGAAAGGGCATACAGTTTTAGGATTGTTCAGCACGAAGAACTAAAACAAAAAGAACTACTCTGTTATCTTTGGATTATTTTAAGAGTATCACATTCTGTTTCACTTCCATATCAATGGAACAACATCACTAAATTTTTAAGATAGTCTCTTTCTGAAGAGGAAACAAATCCCAATGAAATCATCAATTTAATTTTCAAAATTTAATTATCGCTCCAGTAAGACAAGCATAAAGCAAACAGCATATTTTTAAAAATTAAAAAGGAACTGTTAGTATATTTAAAAATTTACACCCCTAGTGATGCGGTCCAGCTGTGTCCCAAGAAAATGAAATAACTGTTGACTGTAAAAATTTTGGAAGTAACATGAAAAGCCACATATATATTTCTACTAGAAAATTATAGATTTAATGTCCCAGTTAAAGCCAGTAGATAAAATAAGGATCTGCAAGGAAAAATAATAGAAGTAAAATCATATGTTTGATCTAATTATCATTTTAAAAATTAATACAGAATAAAATGTCCCTAAATATCCCCTAAATATTAAGATGCAAATTAAAGTATAAGATGATTTCATATTTTCAATAATGTGGAAATAAGCAAAACTGATTACCTTTCGAACAGCCCACCAGATCTTTCCTGACATTGATTCTAAATACTGACCAAAAAAAGTGAATGAAGGGCCCAGGGATTTAGCTCAATGGAAAAATACCTGCCTCACAAGCACAAGGTCCTGAGTTTGATCCCCAGTACCATATACACACACACACAAAGAAGTATGAAATGTATAATTATTCTTTATCTTCCATGCCCTGAATTTCCTCCCACTTTAAAAATATCTAATATTCCAAAAATTAAAAAGTGAGAACTCTAATTAGTTTTGCTGTTTAGATTCAACCCATTGGCACAACCCCACAAGCAGAAGTCTGTTTTCTGCCAGCAAGCATGAAACACTAACTGACTAACTTACTATCTTCTACAGTACAATCATGTTTCAAGCCTAACAATTTTGGTAAAGGAAAGGATGATAACAAAAACATACCTGTCTAAGCTTTTATAGAGTGGGAAATTTCCATAGGAAATTTGGTGTGGGAATGTAATGAGGAGAAGAAATAAATATGATACAGAAAGAAAATAAAAGAGTATGTATAAAGGGGGTGGGGAGGTGTGGGAGGGTAGGGATACGGGTAAAAATGAAAATTAACTTGTGTCATATACTGGTACAAATTCCCCAATGTTATACGTGATTGTGAGATGTATATAAATTGTACCAATAAAGAATTCAATTTAAAAAAAACATACCTGTCTATAGCAAGAAAGTAAAGTGGGCCAGAGCATAGGACTGGTGACATGAAAACCTTTCTTAGGACCTTGGAGACAGTGTTCTTTCCCACGTGGTGGGCAGTAAGATGGGGTGGAAAAAATAAGACTTCTCCCTGTCCTGCCCACTAATGAGGATAAGAAAAAAGGTATAGGATAAAAATTAGCTATATTAAAGTTATAGGATTGAAATTAGCTACCATTTGATACTTTAATCTTAGGCTTCTCACTCATTCTCCCCCATTTCAGGGTAGGAAGGGATATGCTACCATGACAAGATGGCGCCAATACAGCAAAAGCACAATGTAGGTATGGTTGCTAAACCATGGAGTCTTCAAGTCTAAAAGAGTCATGTCAGTAGTAATGATCTTGCTATCTGACTTAGGTCTTAGGGTGGACATCCACATTAAGTTCATTTGGTTAATCTCCAAGGGGATACCTACTTAAAAGCAATGGTGAATGTGTCCTTTTGATGGACATAAAGTTATACCTGCTTTCATACTATTTTATTTTTCCTTTCCCCCATAATCAGACCCTAGCTGCAAAGAGGAGAAAGATAAATTTGCTGGATAGATGGTCTCCACATCCCCAGGGGTCTGAAAGCTGTATATGTTTGTCTGATATGAAGAGAAAGAGAGAGACTCAAACTGGAATGGGTGTGTTAGACACAGCCATGAATGTTACCACTGTACTTGGCCCATGGAAGGAATGTACACCAAATTCAACTGGTGAGGTTTAGAACCTCTTCTAGAGGGCACAGGCAATGAAGTGCATTGTAAAGCTCTCTGAGCTTATCTGTTGTGGTCCTGTGGTAATGCCCTCTATCCAATCATTTAAAATTTACTGATGTATTACAATGTGTTCCCCTCCCAAGGCCTTAAGTGTCAGAAGAAATTTTAATGTTTAGGAAGTGCTGCACTTAGGGACATGACTAGTCAATTACAACAGCCTAATTTTCATGATGGAGCTACAAAGTATGTCCTTCAAAAAATAGTTGTTATTAAACTGTACCTTAGTTTAGTCAGTTCCTAAAACTGAATACCAAAGACTAGGTAATTTATAAATAAAAGTGAATTAAGCCTCTCATTCTGAAGGCTGGGAAGTGTAACACTATAAGGCCAGTATGATATCTGGGCCTTGCCTTCCTGCTATATCATAACATGATGTCATACATCACATGCCAAGACAGGGCAAAAAGCCAGAGATCACTTTTACAACAAAGACACTCTCACGCCCATAAGACCATTAATTTTTTTTAATATAGGAATGGCTTCATGCATTCATGAGGGCTCTTCTACTGACCCAATTACCTTGCAAATGTCCTGTCTCTCTAACACCATTAACATATGACTTTGAGGATTAAGTTTCAAATAGATGAATTTACAGAATGTATTCAAATCATAGTATCCAGCAACTAAGTTCTTGTAGAAAATAAACATATATATACTCATTTTCAAGTGGTCTACTTAATGAGGTAGGAAGTACTCAATAACTGTGCTGGAAAAATGGAAACCATACACTCAAAAGTGCGGCCAGTCTGGCCCTAGTAACATTTCAGTTATAAATTAAAGGAAAAAGGAGAAAAGGAAGCTGCTCCCCTCAGGAAATCAGCCCTTACTCCACCACCTAGAACAAAATTGCTGCTCCACTAAGCTCTTAAAGGGACCTTTCAGTAAGTGCCTGAATCACTTTGGCTAAGTGGACTGTGAATGGTATTTTCTCAATAATAATAATATCCCATTCCACTGACAACCCTGAAAGACTAGCTGTGGTATGTGTGAGTCAGTACCGTGGTCTGAGTTGAAAATGGTGACTTTTAAAATTTGCATATGCTTGGTCTATTGCTAATGTCTTGTATGATTTGCCACTTAGAAGACCAGACTAGCAAATTCAAGGAGCCCTTTGTATGACTAGAAATGGAAATAAATCATGGTTGATGATCAGTCAAAAACATTGACATGGAGGACCAGAAAGGACCTATACTTCGGGTAGAATTAAATTAGATCACCTGGAATAAAGCTTCTTATCAAACCTACTGTAAAAAATGGAAAATGTCATGTGAACATGGCTGGTCTTGAACTACTCAGCTTGGTGATGCTATCAACAGCACCTCCCTAACATGGTCCTTCCTTATTCCTATACAAACTCAGATGGGTGCAGTATTGTTTCCATTTGACTGGCACAAATTCACCAACTTCTCCCAAATCTCAAACAGCTGGCTGGTCTCACTTTGGGACTTACAACAGCCTGAATCACAGACTAATCAGATGGGATATAGGAGATAGGGTGAAGTCAGTATTGCAGGCTCACCTCAGCCTGCTATTTAGAATCCTATGGAGTACATGCTAATTAAATGCTATACGAAACAAGTAGAACAGATTTGATCCAGCCTCTGTTGATCTGATTAACCAGAGTAATCATGGAGTGAAATGAAAGTTCACAAGAAACCAAGATGGTATATTATGAAGTTTTGACAAGGTTCTCTTTGGGTCCCTTACATCCCCCTCATCTTCCTGGGTATATACGAATACTGCATGCCTGACTACTCTTTGACCTTAGCCATTAGTCAGGGTTGGTTTTGCATTTAATAATCTTAAGAAATAAGGTAATACCTATTCCTAGGCAAAAAGAAGCTCTGCTTACTGCTCACTGTAAAATGGTGTATTCATGCTCTGTGTGCTTTATCTGCCATACAAATCTGCTGCATGCACAGCATCAATCTGGTCCCTAACACATCACCCCTGTGGGATTTGAGAGCAAAAGAAATGAATGTAAATATGATGATACTCACAAAATTTACTGTATCATACTAATAAAATCTTGTGTCTCTGACCTATATTTATATTTTCTGTATATATCCATGATATATTTAAACAAGCTAACTTACTACTTTATAAACAGAGCAAATGTCTAATCCCAGAAACAATATGCTTACCTCCGTCTTAAGCCACCTTTGGCACAGAAAATAAAGACCAGCCTCCCCCAAAAATCAATATACAAACTAAAATTCAAGCCACATAGATTTTTTAAAGCTGACCTATTCTTCCTAGATTATTTAATGTAAGCAAGAGCAAATGATTATCATGTGATCATCAAAATCAGGATTACTTAAACCTATCCTGGTTAATGGAACCTTTATATAAATCTCAACTTCCTCACCTTAATTTCAATTCTTTCAGGGTAAAATTCCTATGAAGCACTAATATTTCTACCACATCACCACCCTGTGGGACAGAGGAAAACATTAAGGATACAAGGTATTATATCATTATAACTTGATGGGGAGATGATTTGGGATATGGCCTGGCTGAGGAAGGAAACTAATAAGAAATATGAAGAAATTATATATCTATGCTTAAATACATATTTCAACCTGGACTTTGGAAAGTACAATAATTCAGTAAAAAGCAATAACTACCTTCAGAAGCAGAAGAATGGGGAGAAGGTCATTTATATAATTAAGTGTCTATCAAAGTAGAAGAGGGTAGGAAAACTATAACAGACTAAAGGAAATGAAAAGCTGAGAAATACCACAATTTTATTTTATATTAACAAAAATCTTACAAAACCAAAGGATTTTGGGTTCAAAATTCATCTTCAGAAATTTAATAAAAGGGACTAAAATGTCATCAGCTTTTCATATGATTAACTGCAAGATATTTTTGTTACTGCTTACATTTACCTTTAAAAAATACTAAAAGAAGAATTTAAGGGAAGATAAAACAATTCAGAAGCTAAGTTACACAAGCCAATGTATTAAAATATTCAGTGCTATCCAGACTTTTGAATAGATACAAAATATGATCATAAATAACTAGATTTACTGCTTTTTAATGTACATTTTTAAAATAAACTGTTTCAAAGATTAGGAAAATTCACAGTGCTTCAAAAGGTAATTTATGGGGCAGGGATTTAGTTCAGTGATTCCAGTGCTTGTCTTGCTTGTCCTAAGTTTGATTCTAGTACCCAAAGAGAAAAAGTAATTTCATATCCACTTGTCTCCATAATTCATTAAAAAAAAACAAAAATAAATGGTTTTTCAGAAAAACCATATACTTGAATTTGACAGATGAGTATTCCTCTGCCTACTATGAAAAATAAGAAAAAATTATGTTTATTCATAATGTCCTGCATCCTCACAGATAAGTGAAGCTGTTGCCAATATTTAATTATGTAAAGGCAGTGCTACAACTTGTACCTACTTACTATAAACAAAACTGAATACCTAAAAAATACTTCAAATTTCAACAAAGAGTTTAAAACTAGTTTTTATTTTGTTTTTTTGGTGGTACCGGGGGATCAAACTCGGGCCCTTGTGCTTCCAAGGTAGGTGTGATACCACTTGAGCTAAATCCCCAGCATAAAGCTAATTTTAAATAATATGAAAAAACACCATCAGAACAATTACCAAAAGTCATGTTTTAGTTCCCTGGTCCATGTCATCCAGGCCTTTGTCTAGGAAGACTTGAGGAAGAAGTGAATGAAAACTGGAGAACAGGATTGGATGATACTATCAGAGATAGTCAAATACTAAAAGCATGAAAATAAATCTTTTTCCTATTTAAAAAAACCCACACACACCCATAATTAAAATAAATTCCTACCCAAATTAAATTGACTAGAAGTTTTTTCTATAAGGCTTTATGCATTATAAACACCCCTTGACTCTAGCCTGTCATATTTCCTCAATCAATCATGCAGTAGCCTACAATTAAATTGAAATGATTCAATCAGGGAAAATCAAATTTTAAACATTTAGTTTCAGTAATATGATTATGAAGCTTTTAGTGATATTGTAATTACTTTGAAGGTTTGAGCATATGTTTCTACTGAGAGTATTCCATCGAGGAAAAATGCATTAGGGAAAAAAGTAAATATAGACCCCAATGAAGCAAAAGTACATTTATTGTAAAGTTAAAAGCTAAAGGTGGACAAACACGAGACATCCATGTGATTTATAGTCTGAACATCTTCCACAGAATAACCACTTTAAAATCCTAGCTTATCTCCATATTAAAATAACTTGATGGCTTACTCTAAAGGCAATAATTAGCAATGCAGTAAGAAGAAGCACCAGCAAAGCACAGGGGGAAAAGGAAAGAAAAAAAATGTGGCTAAATAAATCTCTCCTAAAATTAATGAATCATCCTTCAGAATATGAAACATTTTTGATGTATTTAACATTTATCAAAATAAGACCACATAGTTACTTCCCCTATTTATTTTCTTATCCATCTCCACATTCTGGGATTCTACAGGTTATAGGGACCACAAAGATAAATAAAACTTGCCCCTTATATAAATACCAATAAAAGGCAGATCCTTCTAGGGGAATTGGAAAAGACAAACAAGAGACAAGGACAATAGCTCTTCTCATTTAAATGATAATTTCATTCATTCACCAATTATTTCTGAAGCACAAACATACTTTTTCCCTCAAAAACAAGACTAGCAAGTAAGCAATATCAAAACAGAGTCAGATTATGCCTTTAAAATTTAGCAGGAAAATGATTTCACCAAAATGATCTGAAAAATACAAACGTTTTAAGGATTTGTTTATTCTGATTATATCAAAGTATAGCTACTTGCCCTAATAAAGATCATAAGTGGGAAAAAGCAGTTTGACAAAGAGTATTTAATTCCTTAATGGGAAATTTTATTTTTAAACAAGAATTGACATCATTCTAGTCACAGATACAGCTATTTCCTGTCACTGTAGATGAGGTCTGATTCATAAAATTGTACTAACCTGCCCAATTAGCATTGATATATTAGTCTGCTTCCTGTGCTCAAAAGGTCCTTAGAATTTAATGGTGTAATGGGCACAGTGTCCATTTATTGCAAATACTGAACTCTCTTTTTAAAAATTAAGATAAACTAGATTGGCACAGTCATAATGTATATGTTGACTGAAAGTAAACAAGTGAGACTTAAACATGGCCTTAGTACCAAAGTTCTCTTTCTAAAAATAAGTCTGACCATGCCTGTTGCCAGCATCAAAACCAAGTAGTTCCTTCTTACTCAGCACAAAAGACAGAGAAAACTTCCCTGAGCTGCCTTATACTCTTCACTCTTATGTGGGATCACTTCTTCCATTCTCTGTATTAATTGCTTACTGTTCTGTACCATGCCCTCTACTAACAAGCCCTTTATCTGCTGGTATCTCTATTTAGAATCTTATTTTCTTTATCTGTCTGTTCAGGAGACCATTCAAACCTGAAGGCTCATCTTATAAATGCCACCTGTGCTGATGGTTATCCTGCTATAAAGTACAATTAAACATACTTCTTTTGTAACTGATTATTGCTAATAATTATTTCACATGTATATACAAGCACATTCACTAAAGTGGGATTTTCTCACTTATCTCCACAGATCCAGGCCCTGTCATATATCCTGTAACATGGGACTCAATAGATGTTGACTGATTTTAATATTTATTTTTCTTCTCTGCCAAAAAAGTGAACATTTTCTACAATCAAATTCTGCATCTATTTTTAAATTTATTTCATTTTCACTTAGACTTTCTTCTGTTTTAACAGTTTATAATGGAATATTTTCACAAAGGATTCTGTTAAATCTGCTTCATACAACCAAACTCTAAACTGACATTTACAAAAAACTAAAGTGAACTAAGCTATAAGACTTTGTTCTTTTGTCCTTCTCAAGTTTACCACAATTTATTTAAAATTCTGTGTAATTTTCAACCAGGACAGATTAGCTATTATTTACAAAGGGCAGGACAATGTTAAACTATTCCAAAGGAGCATTAAATGTCTACTGTTCTCTGTAAACTCTCAAATCAGAAAGCAAAATGTACATAAAATGGTTATTTGCTCTGCTTTGCCTGATCATCTGTTGTTATGTGAAGTCATATTTCCTGTCAAAAGTATAACAAAGCTTCCCTTCTCTACAGGATACAAATTAGCAACCTGGTATATCAAATTACCCAGCTGTAATTCACTAGTCCAGTCCAAAGGAGTATCCACATTTTTTTTTTTTTTTGGTCACCTGGGAAAACTACCTTGAAAAGTAAGCTATGCCCTTGGCCATCTTCATCATCTAGTCCACAAAAAAAAGCTTAACGTGCAATATTACTCTATTATCTTTAAATGACCTCAGAAAGGGAAAAAAAATCAGGTAGCATTGCTACAAATGCAATATATTATATCTGTCATTCTTCTTTCATCAGTAGGCACATATTAGCCATGCTTCCAAATGGCAAAACATCAGTGGCCACTGAGGTGGGCTGAATAATCCCTCCTCAAAATATCCACATCCTAGTCCCTGAAGTCTGAGATGACTAATAGAGCAAAAAGGACTTTGCAGATCTTCATGGTCCCTAACTCTAACCACTACTGTTTTTGTAAAATGAAGGCAGATGGGAGATCTGACTACCATAAAAAAGAAGTCAATATGACCACAGAAGTAGGGTGGGGTGAGGCAGCCAAGACCTAAAAATGCCAGGTGCCTCTACAATGCAAGAGGATTCTCTGCTGAAGCTTCCAGAGGGAAGTGACCCTGCTAACACCTTGATTTTAAATCCAGAGTCCTCAATTTGAAATTTTAAAATAAATTTGTGTTACTTTATGCCATTGAACTTCTGTCAATTTATTGCAGCAGCAACAGAAACTAATAAGTAATAGAGCCAAACCTATACGATGTTTAGCACTGAAAAGTTGAACATTGAAAAGAATGTATATACATTTTTATGTTCCTGAAAACACTACCTTTAAGACCAGAATATGCAATTACTTATAATATATTGTCATTAAGAATTTATTGGACATAGTTTGTCATAAAAATACTATAATCAATTTGATACTTACTACAATAATGATGTGAGTACAGTCCCTTAAGATTGTGTTTATGGTACTTTGTGTTCAACATTTCCAGAAAATTGTATGCCTAATGCAGAATTTACAATGAAAAAAATAAGTCTTTAAATGAAATAATAAAAATTTGGGAATATATTTAATGATATTTGTACATTACAAATGTATTTAATGCTATCTAGTTTTCTGCTATGGTAACTAGCACCTTACTTTAAGAATTATTCAAAATATCACTCTCAGTTCTTAACAATTCACATATTTATTAATCATTAATGTTTAACTCCCTGTTGTCATCATTTTTTAAAGACAAAACAAAATGTCGCCTTCAGAAACCTGATCTCAACAAGCATTACCACACCTTCTTTGACTAACTTTACTTGCACAATTCGTACTCTATTGGACATGAAATTATCAAATTGGCTAAAAGCCAGATAGATTCTTAATAAATATTTTAACAAAAATATTGTGACAATTATAGCTTGATCCAATAATGAAATTTCTTTGATGTTCAGTCCCTAGTAAAAATTACTTAAGAACTTCTCTCTGACCACCAAAGCAAAAGACAATCATAAAAACTGCTGCAGTATCCAGAAATCTCCTGCACACAAAAGCAAGCCACTCTACCTGATTTAAACTGTAGTTGCTATAGTAGGCAGCTTCCTGTCTCTAGGACACAATATCTAATGCCCACAACTTTAAAAAGTTTCAATTGGCTCATGGTTTCATCGCACAATCAGCTGACTCCAAGGCAGGACTATCATGGTGAAAGGAACTTTTAAAACAAAGCTGCATAGTTCATGGCTGCCAAAAAGCAGCACAGCAGAACATCATTGGAAAAGAAGGGGCCAGGAACCATTTATTGTACCCAAAGTCCTATTCATGTCCCATCTAGACACATACCAGAAGAGTGGGCCATCAATCCCCTGGGAGGCTCCAAAGCCAATCAAACTGTCACAATCAATATCTGCACTATCACTGCACTATCATATCGCCATACACTGAAAATAAGATTATTTGGTAGCTTCTTTGAAATCAAAATGGTAAAAAATAAATCAGTCTATTACAAAAATTCTACAAAAAGCAAGAAATGACAGATATACTCATATACATTAAAAAGTAAAAAGAGATAGTCAAAGAAAGAAAACTCTGGAAAAGGAACACAGTGAAGGGAGAAATTCCCTTACCTACCTCTGCTTAGATATATCACCAATTCATAAATGATCAAAAGCGGGTAGTAATAACAGACTTCCACTATACTATATAACTTTCAATTTGTAACATATATTTAGATTATATCTAAATTATAGACACAGTAAAATACATACAATTCTCACATGCCATTATGAATTAAGGTACCTTCAGATAAAACACCTTTAAAAACTTTTTACTCAATTAACTCAATTTCATGAATGCCAACTGACTATGCAGTCTATATCATCTGTGGTCATCAGCCCAGGTAAACAGCAACTCAAAGAAGGCCATCTCATCAGAGAATGAGAAAGGACTCCAAGGAGAAAGGAAGCCAAGATCAAAGTTAGACCCAAAGCAGGTGATATTATCTTTAAGTTTTTAATTATCCAAGCAGTACATTTAACTGTTGCACTAACTTGTAGTGGCCCAGAATTCATCAGTCCCCAAAATTCTGGTTCAAAGGGAATAAAAAGCATAATTCAGACTGGATTCTTCAGGAAGTAAAATCCAGAATCTAGTGTAAAAGTACTTTCCTTGTAGAAAGCTCCTTGTCTGGAGAGGGTCTCAAGGAGGAGCCATAGTGATGCCTGCTCTTTTCAGTAACAACCCCAAGATACACAGCAGTCAAACCCTGTGGCAACTTCAGGAACAAGCAGAAAGAGCCCATCTTTGATTGCTTGCATAGCAGCTGTTCCTGTGAGCTAAACAAAATGTTAAAATAGAGCTTCTGAGAATATCAATTATTATGACTATTAGGGGAAAGAGAAAAGAAATGAGTGAAAAAACAGGATGTAGACTGCTTGTAACTAAAAGTTTACTTCAGATATTCTATTAATTTTCCAATTTGTTTCTCTACTTCATGAATACAGAGAGAGTTTCAAGTCTAATTTCTACCTATCTGGATCTAGGAAATGACTCTACTCAAACATACATGAGCCTTAAAAATCTTTAAAGTTACAAAGGGCTTTATCTTGGCTTGCCCTATTTATGCACTAAAACTCTAAAACCACTTAACAATATGAAGAACTGGTGCATTTATCAATGATGTAAGTAAATGGTGAGAACAATTCAAATGGAACACCAAAACTGGTTTTCTAAACCTAATTTTTATTCCTCCTTTGAAGAGAATGCAGATCTATAAAATGGGTGAGATTGCTGTATACTGAACATGATATCTAACATTAGGATTCTATGTGAATATCACAATGAAAGAAAACTGGAGCAATCAAGAGTTAAACAGTACTGTCAAAATTTAAACTGTGTCCAAAGATGGCCTCAATATACGCCAGTGATTGTACAGACATCTATAGAAATATCCAAAAGAAAGGAATTCTATCCTTCATTGCTCTAGGTGACCCAACAGCCCTAGTTATATTAACACTGTTCTGTGTAAAGAAACTGAAAATGGAACTATAATAATCATTTGCCACAAATCAAAAAAGACAGATCACTTCTGCAACAGTCTCAATCAAAAAAAAATTAAAGCTGGGTTAACAAAAGAATTTATCAATAAGAGATATTAATATATTCTACCAAATAACTGTTTCTGATTTTTTTTTTGAGACAGGGTCTCAGTTTGTAATTCGGGCTGGCCCTGAGCTCACTATGTAGCCCAGGTAAGCCTCGAACTCAGCAATCCTCCTGCCTCTGCCTCCCAAGTTCTGGGATTACAGGCTGACAAAAAGAAATTATTTAATTTCATATTAAAACATTGTTACCACCCTGAGGAAAGCCACCTCCTACCCCATACCCACCCAAGCATTCCACAGGAAGGTATACTCATATATGTTAAAAAATAAAAAGAGACAAAGAAAGAAAGCTCTAGAAAAGGACCATGGCGAAAGGAGATTGTTTTCTACTAATGGAACCTATTTAAACTTATCCTGGAATTCTTGACACTAGGTGCACTATATTATAACTTTCCTTCACTGCCACAGATATCTTTCTAAAACACAATCAAGAGATTGTTTTCTACTAATGGAAGCTATTTAAACTTATCCTGGAATTCTTGGCACTAGGTGCACTATGTTATAACTTTCCTTCACTGCCACAGATATCTTTCTAAAACACAATCAATTCATAAGGCTCTCTTCTCTATATAGTGGTTTGAGGACTCTTCCCTATCACTAAATCAAATGTCTTGCTTAATATGGTTAATGTACTGTGCCACTGTGCTCCTCTAGCCTTATTAGATGACTTTTTCCCCATTCCTTCCTTTGCCCTCAGTGCCTCTAGTATACCTTCCCAGAGTTAATTACCATCGTCTTTCATTACAAGTCAAATTTCTCCACTGAGAACCAGATGGATATGACTTCCATTTAGCTGCCATTAGTGTTTTTTGTTTTCCCTGTTGTTTTGTTTGTTTGGTTGGTTGGTTTTGTTACTCCTGGTTTGTTTGGTATAAACCTTTATGAGAATATTACCATCCAGGTTCAAAAACTTATTTTTTTATATATCTTCTGGACCAGCAGTAGTGAAACTATAACACATATTATTGTATTTTTAAGATAAAAGATACTAAGGTATGAGCTGTTTTTTTTTTTAAACTAAAACTTCAGTATTCACATTTAATTGTAGTGTTGGTACTTTGCAATAAATAAGTGGGCTTGGGGTTGCAATTTGGGCACTTGTATTTAAATGGTTTACCATTACTTATCTAGACTATGAGAAAGGACCTGATAAAAATTGCGGAAATCTTGCTCAACTCTAAAGAGGAATTAATAGCTTCAGATTAAGAAATGGGAGAGAAGTGACATACAACTATAGATCCTAAGAAAAATTACATACAAAGTTGACCGCCTTTGAGATAAGTCTTGAAGGGATGAATAGTACTTTCCAGTATATAATAGAATGAGAAAGCATCAAATCCGAACTACATCAACAAAAGAACATATGAAGAATCATGTGTATTATACTGATACATACATACACATTTCTAATTATTGTACTCTGTTTCTGTAGGAGAGACAGGGGATCAGTACCACAAATACATGCCTTTCAGCCTAACTGATTACAAAGTCACTGGGGGAAAATGGAGTCTTACATTTACCTTCCCCACAGGCAATATAAACACATATACTTCTCATCTGGAGTAACCCCTGCACAGCACCACCTATAAAGAACTGAGAATGGAATTATTATTGTGAATTCAAAGGCTCTTAATCCAGGAATATTTCTATTTAATGAAAAACAGATATGTGCATTAACATGGTAGAAGTTCTAGATAATCAGGAAACAGTACTAAGGAAAACAAATAGTCCTACTTCAGCAATTCCTTTTAACCAGGATTCCCTCATACAGGATGCAGTACGTAAGGTTTGGGGGTGAGCTGCAACATAAATCAGGCAACTGTCAAGGTGAGTCCCTTTCTTTAATATTACAAAACTTAAGAGAGAAACCATTCAGTTTACTACAAAGAAACATTTAAAATGAGCTCATTAAATGCAAATTAAAACAGAAACATTGAATAAGTACTGGGGTACAATTAAAGGCTGAAGAAACAGCAGGTAAGAAACAATTTTCATTGATCAAAGAACTGAAAGCTAACAGAATAAAGTATTTTGCATTGAAACTGTTTTCATGAATATGAAACATTTTGAAGGAAGGATAACTTTTTTCTTTTTTGGTATTTTTCAAAGAACCTTTGGAAGTAGGAATGAATTTGCATATCTTAATACAAAGTACTTTCACTGTATCATTTTCAAGCAAAGAAACTATTCAGTTTCAAACAAAAAATGCAGGTTTCAATAAAATCCTCAGAAATAGGGCCAAAATTATAAAGGTTATAAGGTCATTTCAGACCTTTTGGTTCCCCCACAAAAAGAACTGGATATAACCACTACATGAAATCCTCTATACAAAGTTTAGGAGAACCTATTTACTGACATAGTTATACCTAATCATAAACAGAAACTTTTGGTTATCTACAGTTGCTTTCATCTAAATTTATCAGAATGGCAAAGCAAGTAGAAGTGTTCAACTAGAAGTATAAACTCAAAGATTTAAAAATGTAATGAATACAAGCTTTCAAAATGTACAAGCCTTAAATCCACATATGTAGATTTGTGAGCCAACAGTAAAATGAGTCTATTTATTCAGAATGGTACTGTCTTCCTCACTCTTATATCCTTGGCATCTAGTGCACAGTGTAGGCACTCAAACTTTGGGAATGCTTTCTGAACTTAAAATATGATAAAAGGAGAAATAAGAAGTTTTTATCATAAAATTCACTCTAAAATTAAAATATACTGTTGTTCATATAGCAAGAAAGCAATAATAAAACTATTTGAGTACTAGGGGAAAATGGGCCCTCATCAACACTGTCAGAAAGAGCAAGGTTCTCCACAACAGCTGTGCAGCTTGCACAATCAAAAGCCCTTAGCTCACTGAATGCTCATTTATTGGGGAATATCTGCATTATTAAAATATACTATAAAATAGAAGACAAGGTAGAAGTTGTCATGGATCTATACATGCAGATATATAAGTTCTCTACAACATACTAAATTAAATAAGGCATATAATGTTATAATTATTGTTTTTAACTCAAGAAAAATCTTTTAAAAATGACACTAAATTTGAATTTCAATCCTGACATTTTATGCATATCCATGCACTGTATTGCTGATACTACCTAAATGGCTAAATCTACAGAGCATTAGAAATATCACAACTGGACCAGAGGGTTAGCTCAGTGGTTCCTGCACCTGCCTCGCAAGCGCAAGGTCCTGAGTTCAATCCCCAGTGACCACATACAATGCTGGGCGTGGAGACTCACGCCCACCAGCAATCAATACCACATACCACAGTGCCGGGCTTGGTGGCTCACGCCTGTAATCCCAGCACTTGGGAGGCAGAAACAGGAGGATTGCTGAGTTTGAGGCTTGCCTGGGCTACATAGTGAGCTCAGAGCCAGCCTGAACTACAAAGCGAGACCCTGTCTCAAAAAAAAAAGGAAAATCATAACTAAAATTCAATTTTAAACGCAAGTTATACCTTTCTTAAAAGGCTAAAATATACTTTTAATAGAGATGCCAAAATTACATTTTTCTACGTTGAATTTTCTTAAATTGTTCTATTCTACTTTATACTATCTTAAAGTCTTCCATGCATTTCACAAAGGCAAAGTTTTTCACTGACTTAAATTATGTTTCTGTATCTGTCTGGGTCAGGGCAGTTAACATATCAATCATAACCCAAGTGGGAACTATAAGTACTTTTGAAAGACAATGCCAAGAAGAGAATCCTTAGTTCTGAGAAAGTAAATGGAAGGTAATTTTATTTTATTTTATTTTTTTTTTTTTTGAGATGGGTCTTGCTTTGTAGTTCAGGCTGGCTCTCAGCTCACTATGTAGCTTAGGAAGCTTCGAACTCAGCCTGTCTCTGCCTCCCGAGTACTGAGATTACAGGTGTGAGCCACCACGCCCGTCAGGTAGTTTTATTTATAGTGAGGTAACCGTCACTTCTCTTTACTCCTATTCTGCCAGGAAACCAATCTTTTTTGTTTTCTTCAAAAGAAAGCCTTGATTTAAATGAAGTAGAAAAGTATAATTTGCACTAAGGAAGGTGTAGCAATTAGGGAAAGTATAAGAATGAAAGAGGCCAGATCCTTCACAGGGATCCTTGCTGTCCTTAGCAAAAAAGCAGTCCCTACATAGATATGCCTGTGTAGTTTGATTCCCAGCTGATCACTGGCTAAAACTGTCTTTCCTTTCTGGCTCCAAAATGTTGTCACAAAAACACAAAACTCATTATTCTAGGGCATCCTTTCAACTCTTCTCACTTTTACTTACTTTGAGCACTGTTTAACCAACCAAAGTCCAAATCTGGCAATTCAGATTCATACTGACATGTGGCCCAGAAGAGTATTAGGCAAGGAAACTAGAGTAGTTAAATAAGATAACCTATTATACATTGTTCACAGTATTTTTATATGGAAAGGACGGTTCTTGAGGAAGCATGGGTTTTGTTATTTACACTATCATACTCTACTTATCTGCAATATATAAAACAACAGCTTGAACAAGAGGAAGAATAACTTAAAACTTTAAACTTATTTTACTCTATGCTACTACCAATAATTGATTTGTCTTATCAAATCCAAATATTCTTCTTCCTTCTTCCAAGCAGAATTCCAAAGAAAACTAAACTTTCTAAATATATTTCATAATATTAAGTTATTAGATAGATTTATAAATTAGATAACTTCTATATCTTAATTCTGTCTATATATCTTAATAAATTTGTTTTTCTTCAAAGAATCTCTGAATTTTAATAACATGAATTAAAATAAAACATAATTGTAATCAAACTAAGGTACAGACTATTATTTTTCTACGTATTACAACATAGATTTTGAAAAATGTCTTCAACTTCGTTCACTGATTCAGTCAATAGGCATTTACAAGTGAAGCTTATGTAAATGTCACTCACAAAGTTCAATAAGATTCATAAAAATTTATATTTTTTCTTAATCTGATAACTTTCAAATTATTTTGCAAAAAATGGGAAAGGTGAGAAAAATTGGACAACATCCTTAGCTTTTACCATTGTTAACTGGTATGATTCCGACGGGGCGAGTGTTTTAACAGTAGTTTCACAAATAAAACAGACTTAAGTGCTTTCAGGGCATAAAATATGTATTTTATAAATCTGCTTTTCATCTTTCACCTGGAAGACCACATCTGACTGAAATTCAAATGTGTCTGTTGCAATTGAAAGTGTTTTATAAGTGACACAAGGAATAATTCTCAAATGAGCTCACTAAACCTTCCACACATTAACTGAAGCAAGTCTCCACAATAATGAAGCACCAAAACAGCCATAGTTTCTAACATTCATCTCCTGTATATCTACGGACAATCTCTAAAATAGTTTTTGGTACCAACCCTGCAAGAGAAGACCTTTGTTAGTCTTACCCTTCACAGTTTTTATAGGAAGCAACTTTAATAGCCACTTACAAAGTTTTATTCGCAAAGCTGAATGTAAGTATAAAAGCTAAGACATTTAATCACTGCTATTTATTATTCATTCTTTATTATTTCATCTCAGATCTCTATCGAGGTATTTAAAAGTAGAGATCCAAAGGAACAAGCAGTTAAAATTTGGAGGAATTTTTGTAACACCAACACTCATCATCAGGTACATTCCACCAGAGTTCAATGTTTCCCTAGAGTTGCCTGAAAGAGTCCTACAGACACTGTCTGGATCTGTCCTTAACTGCTAACAGCCCACTCGGCTCCCTTCAAGAACTTGAAGTGTGGACGAGAAACGGATTTAGAATACTTCACACCCATCTACCGTCCTGACCGCCAAGGAGCAAGACTGTGGGAGTGGCCAGGCGGAACCCAGCCCGGCCCTCCCGGGGGGGGGGGGGGCGGAGACGCAGCAGGACAGACTAGTGTCCCTAGAGGAGTTGTCTTTAGTGGAAAACCGGTTACACTACGGGCGGGACAAGTAGTGACTGAAACATACACACACACACTTGAGCTTCTGGACACCCCACGAGACCGACCATGTGCCGGTGTCCACCGCGGAGGGGAGCCCGGCGGCAGGGGCAGGATGCAGGACGGCGCGGATACTTTCGCCCTGTCACTGACAGAAGGCACTCAAAGGTCCCGTCGTGAGCCACACTGGGCCCGGGGCGGCGCAGAGGCTGGTACCTGGCAGGTACCCACGTACCTATCATGGTGACTGGGAAACTGGCAGCTGCTGAGCAAGCAGGGGCCTACCCGCGCACAGAAGCCGGCCAGCGCTTCCTACCAGCAGTTCTCGCGGGTTAAATCATCCCGGCCTCCCCTCCCTCACGCCAGAGACGTAGTGCGCACGCGCAAACGGCCCGCATCCCGTGGACTGTTGGGAATCGTAGTTTGGGTCCGTAGTTTCTCCTCCCACTGCCCTAAACCGCCCTTTCCGGATTAAGGTCCAGGAAATGTGCGTCACGGATGGGCAGGGGCTACTGGCCGGCAATGTTGACAAGTCGCTTAGCAACCGGGAGGCTTACCTGTGAGAACTTGTAGCAGCTTTAAAAACGGCCCGTACCCCCCTCCCGCCCCTTTCTTCCCTAAACTCCCTTCACCTAGGAGCTGCCAAACATCTGGATCAACCAAGGCACTAGGAAGGGTTGAATTTCTACAAGTAAGGCGAGTTTTCACATTTTTTTTCACGTCCTCAAAGCCCACTGAATTCTGTTACTACACTTTTTATGCGAACAAGACAACTTCTAGGAAGATGGGGGCGGAAAAAGAGACCCTCAGCTTAAACAAATGCCCAGACAAGATGCCGAAGAAGACCAAGTTCCTGATAGAACAGCCGCTCCCGGTGCACTACCCGCACTCCTTGGTTTCTGAGGGCTTCACAGTCAAAGCCATGATGAAAAACTCAGTCGTAAGTGATCTTCTTCATTTGAAAGTACTCGTTCCAAATCAGGGTACACGAAATTGTAGAGTTGGCCGGTTCTAAATTGGATTCCAAGCCCATGTCCTGGATAGTATTCGTCAAAATTTTCCATGACTGTCGGCCACTATCAGAAGGCGCCCAAGAGAGTGAGATCAGGCTAGTGAGCACCTTAGGCAAGAGATGTACTCTACCCGTTTATAATCATCATCCTGACAACTCGTGGTTTCCAAACCACTCTAGATTACTCTTAAACTATTGTTTACACAGAGAAAAAAAAAATCTTCTTTCCTTATTAATGCCCAAATTATCCCTCCTCAGCAAAAAGCCTTGTAGAAGGCTATTTCTTAGAAAACTTGTTGCATAATTTAATGACCTGATTTTTAAAAATGAAGAGCATAAACTCATTAGATAATCTACAATAATAAATTTAATCTACTAGGAAATTTTAGAATGTTTTAGGATTTCCTAACATTCTTGATATCAGCTCATTAGTGTAATGAACTTAATATGACGCCTATTGCCTGATAGGCTTTTAAAAACACATTTCAAACAATGGAAGCTTTAGCTCTAATATCTCTATTAGGACAATTCATATTTCATTATTTGGATGATAAAATACTCTCAAAGCCATTGGGGGGAAAAGATTTAAAATGCACAACAAATGATTACATGCATAATAATTTTTTTGTATCTTCCTATTTGTTAAATAGCTTCAAATTTGATATACCAAGCCAGATGTTACTACTGAGTTAGCACCTGTCTGGGAATGAGACATGCAATAAAAAAACGCAGTTTTCAGATTTGTGTAATTTACCCTCTAGGATGATTTAACTCACTATATGGTAATTTATTACGTTAAATGAATAGTGTTCTTTTCTAGTTCAATATTAGTTGTATTTACTCATTTCAAACCTAAAAACACTCACTTCCTAAACCACATTCTCAAAAATCTGTAAATCAGGCAGATTACCTAATCCAGATTCCTATGTAGCTACACATTTTTGCAACGTGTATTGCTGATTTACAGTACTTAAAAACCATGAAGACGATAAACTAAAAATTCCTATTTATAGTAACTGTAGTCTTTCTCATGAATGTCATGTGAATAAGTTATTGTGAGTCAAGACAACTCATTTATCAATAATTTATAATAACATAATTATTCAGTATAATCAATTCCAATTTTCTACATAATATTTATGAATATAATTTTGGTTAGTTTTTGAAGATAGTATTTTGACATCACAAATATTTAAAAAGTCAAATTGTTTCTTCTTTTACAAAATCTTATTGTACATTCTTATGCTTCCATTGCCTGACTCACAGTGGTAGTTCTTCAAAATCAGATATTTGAATATTCTCCCATACATCATAAATATGCTACAAGATTTAAAATATTGATTATAAAGCAACACTTCCTAAGCAATTAAAGATAATTTACTTTCTCTTTCCATATTTTAATGTAAAAATCTTTTAATGGCAATATTTGGTTCTCCACTGGGATCTTCAAAACAGGATTGGCTACTTTTTCACTTCGCTTAGCAATAATCATAATTCTTAGATGCAAAGATTATCCATTTTGTCAAAGATTTATTCTTTTTCTTCTACTTACTATTAGCTAGGCTTAGTTCTAGGGATTTGGGATCAGCAAAGCACAATCCCTGTCCTTACCTCTCCACAATAAACCTACCACATCAATAAGAAAACTTTGCCAAAAGGAAGACAATATTGTTAATACAAAAGAACTGAGGTATTAAAGGAAAAGAACATTTTTCATACCCAGTATTTAAGTTCACTGTTTCTTTTAGCAGTATAGCCTTTCATCCTTATATAAAGTATAACTATTATTGTCTTCCTGAAGGTGTATTTCTGTACAGAATACATAAAGTCAAATTTCAGCTTTTTAAAAATGCAACTTCTTGCTCCAACTCTCCCAAACATTTTTTTTTTCCCCAGGTTAGGAGCTTACCTTTACTTCTCTCTTTCAACACTAAAGCTCTTCAACTAAAAACATGTAGAAATATACCCTAAGGTGGATATGAACTCAAAATATTTCTTTGGTAGTACTATAGTGATAAACAAATGTTATAGCAATAAACAAATGATTAACAGATTTAGTTAAATTGTGCAAGCAAAAATCTTTAAGCAATCATAACATATATATATATACATATGAAATTATTTAAAAAATAATGATGAGGGCCAGAGATTTAGCTCAGTAGTTGCAGCACCTGCTTAGAAGCGCAAGGTCCCTGGTTCTGTCCCTGGTAACCACATATAACAATACCGGGCATGGTGACTCAGTAATCCTCCTGTCTCTGCCTCCTGAGTGCTGGGATTACAGGCGTGAGCCACCAAACCTGGCACTGTGGTATGTGGTAGTGATTGCTGGTGGGTGTGAGTCACCATACCCAGCATTGTATGTGGTTACCAGGATCAAACTCAGGACCTTGCGCTTGTGAGGCAGGCGCCGGAACCCCTGAGCTAAATCTCCCGTCCCAATGTTTATAACTTTTTTATGTTATTTCCTTTACTTCAGTGGTGTCTTTTTTCTGCAATCTGCATACACACATTTATTCTATCATTAGGTAACAAATAGCTACTGATCACTGGCTCTGTGCCAAGGATCATTTAAAATGCTGGTAATTTAACAGAGACAGAACAAACACATGAAAAATGTTATTATTTTTGTGTCCAACAAAACACCATATACCAGACTCCCTTAATTCTGCCTTTCTAACTCAAGATGGAAAATTACCTTTGTTTTCATTTTCCTCTATTTTATACTATGGTTTTTT